>WEKX01017337.1:29658-73244 GCA_013390025.1 Pitta sordida
TTTCCTGTCAATCATTACTCCTAAATCCCTCTCCATTTCCCCACTCTCCAGCCACTCATCCCTCAGTCAACAGCGGTGCATGGAGTTGTTATGTCCAAAGTGAAGAACCCAGCACTTAGAAATTACAGCATTTCTTCCAGTGAAAAATATTTTTTCCCTTTTTACCTGGAAGTGTTTAGAGTGATTAAAATTGCTAAAGATCACACCCAAGAATGGAAATTCAAGGAAAGTTATAAGAAAATAAAAGAAAAAAGAGAACGAGTCAATTCTCTGTATGTATTCATTTGGGTTTCCCTTAACGAACCCAACTGTTGATTTCCTTTGTTCACACATCTGCTGTGATGCCTGTGAAGTTTGATTTTTTTCCTTAAGAAGCTAATGTTTCATGACTGATGTTTTCTGCAGAATTCATGGCAACTGGTATACAAGGATGGCCTGAGGCCTGACATGTCTTTATACTGACAATCAATGCCATGCATTGCATGGTGATTAAAAGGAATAAAACTGTTTATTCTAGACCTTAAATACATCATTAAGAAGTTGTCTTCTAAAGCTACTCATTAACAATAAGATCTGGCCATCTAATAAGTTATGGTTTATTCTTCAGATTTACTGTTCACTGTCACATGACCAAAACACCTCAAAATACAAAACTATTTTAAGTATGGTCACTATTTTTATTTTTGATTCAGTGGAAACATTTTGATTAGCTTGACCAAAACATCAGGCTCTGATTGTTATCATCAGGTTATCATCAGGCTATCATCATCAGGCTGATGATTAGTGTCAAAATCTGCAAATTATTTTTAGGACCATTTCTATTCCTATGTTCCATGGTGTTTCCATAGTTGTGTAACAGCTAACCTCCTTTTAAGTAGACTGTTTTTGTCTTGAAAATATATGGTGCTTCTCTCAAACCAGAATGATGAGGTAGAAAACAAATTCATCATGACCAGCAGACTCTAAAGGAAAATGAAACAAAGATGACAGCCTGCGTTATGTAGCTCCAAGGGTTTGGCTTGGAACAGCTCAGGAAGAAAATGAAAATCTATTCCCATTTGGAAAAAAACCCCAACAAATCATGGCATGTATTGCTGTGACTCTAATCCCAGTGATCACTGAATTTGTATATGTAATTAAGACCTAAGTGATCTGCTTTAATTCCTACTCTTGGATTGCTGGTCTGAAATCACTAGCAGTGATTTTTTTTTTCCTGACTTTTTTATTCCTTCTGTTTCTAGAAAAATGTCACAAACAGTCCCCCACCAACAGAAGCTGAGGTTCTCCATTAGAAAGATGCAGCAGCCTCACAGCTCGTGTGTTTCTTCTCCAACACACCCCATTTTGGAATCCTCAGGGAACCAGGCTGCCTTTAGCATCTCAACAGCTTCCATCTCTGGTACAGCATATCCAGACCTCAAACATCAAATTCAACAAGAAGAGGAGGCTCAGAGGTGACCTCATTGCTGGTTACAACTACCTGAGGGGAGGTNGGGAGGCTTGGATGGATGGAGCGTGGTGCCCGTGGTTCCAGGGTTATGGGCCTGATCCCTGGGTGGGCGTTCACTTGGGAGTTGGACTCGATGATCCTGTGGGTCCCTTCCAACTCAGAATAACTTGTGAACAGCTTCTATCTCTCGTACAGCACATCCAGACCTCAAACCTCAATTCAACAACTGTCAGCCCGTTTCATTCTGTTGACTTCAAAGGTTTTCTGTTAACCAGCTGAGGATCTACACCCACACACCTTCTACTGCTTTTGTTTTTAGTGTAAGAGTATTATTTTCTGTGGAGAATCCTGCCCTTCATTTCTCTAATGATGCTGCCATTGAGTTCTACCACATTGATAATTAGTGTCAGAGACATGGAGCACTTGACAATACTACAAAGAAGTGAAATATTAAGGGTGAAAATGCTCTGAAGTACCAACCTGTATATGCACAACATAAAAAATAATGACATAAGAATTAAAAATAAATGAAAAAATGCATGGCTTCTGATTCCCATAGTTTCAATAAATACTGTAACCATTATTAAGGAAATCAAAGGCTTTGGAAAGCTTCTTAAAAAATAAATCAACAGAAAACAGCAGAGAATGTTACAGGAATATCAATGAAGGAAATGTGTGAAAACCAGATAAGAGAAAGGCGACACAAAATTATTAGTAATAAACTAAATTATTAACAAGGGTTATATTCAACACCCTTCTTTCTCTCCTCCACTCCCTCCTGCAAAGTGCAACCATTTGACTGAGGAACGGAGGGTAGAAGTCTTGCAAACCATAAATAAATCACTGAAATAACACAATTCAGATCATAAACAGGATGAATCTATCGGTTAGTTTGAGGTCTCAGATCTTTTGGAGTGATATTCCACTTCTAGACCTTCTTCATTCATAAATTCAGAAAGCTGATAAAATGGTTCCTGATAGGTCAACACAAAGTATTTCTTCTTTTTTTTTTGCATCACTTCCTGACTGTTTTTTCCAATAGACCTCAAGTGAGCAGCATTGTCTCCTTATGTCTCTCTCTCTGTTGATTGTTGGAAATGATTAATGTATTTAGACTTCCAGTTTCAAAGGAGATGAACCTACTTTATATTTCATTCATTAACACAATATTTTGTGGTTTTGAATGAAAAATTACACTTTTATGAGCAAATCATTGGGACTCTTCTGGTCTCTGTGTAATGACAGATAATAATATTTACCTTTTCTACAAAGCAAAGCATACAAAACCTCCTGTCAAGTCTACTAAGGAGAGAATTCTGCTGCTAACACTAACACTGAAAATGTAGATTATTCTTAAATCCACAGTTGCTTGCCAGAGTAACAGATGAGTTTGGAGATTTGGACACTTACCTAAAACTTTGGACATGTATCTGAATTTCACCCAACAAAAGAACTTCTCAAAAGGGAAGCGTTTGGCTGGAAATGTTTCACAAACAGGTTCTCTCACAGTGCATCAAGGATTTGCAGCGCTCAATGGGATCTGATAAAGGCAGTGAACAAAGAAAAGTCCACTCATCTCTTGCTGGGGTCTGTGGTCTGAGGTCTACAGCATCACTCCAGAATGGAGAAGACCATGTTGCCGATAAATGTGTCATCCTGTTTCCAGCATTACCCTCAGGTGAAGTCTAAACACAAAATCTTAGGCCAACTTCAGATGTCCTTGAAGAGCATTTATTGCACTTTATTTATTTCATTCTTAGAGGAGGTGAACATGGCCTCAAGTTGTGTTCCCAGGAGGTGAAGGGTTTAGTCTATGTCTTTTATAGTTCAAGACTTTCCTGGTGTTTGAAGCCTGAAGAATAACGATTCTGAAGTTAAAATAATGACAGCAAAGTGTGCTTCTGCTGAAGCAGGTGACAATTTTGCTGTCAGGGAAGCAGGATTTCACAAGCAATGGTCGTTTTTCCATACAAATTAGAGTTCTTAATAATGGCTTAAACTGATTATTTTCAAAATATGTAACAAACTATATTGCAGGCATATCTTTGTATACTGGATCAACTTTTCAAAAAAATTAATTATCATTTTGTTTCCTAATTGTTCCAGATAACAAAAAGGAATAGATAAAATAATATCAGTGCATCTCCACTGGATTAAAGACAAGTACCTTGGCATTAAAACAGTGTTGTGAAATGCAGCATCAAGTACTTTGAAAAAAAAATCTTACAACTTTAATTATATTGCAGCTCTACCAGTGACCTTCCTGACAATAGACATCCTCTTTACTTTTACTCAGGATTTAGATATTGAATACCCACATAATCCTCTCAGTGACTTTTCTTTAAAGCAGTGCCATTTGCCCTGAAAAAACCCCAAACAAACCTGTTTGTTGTTATATGCTAGAAGAATAAAATGTAGCACTTACTGGGCACTTCATATTGTCTAGCCCGGTGCTCTTGTGGATATAATGGTCTATAGACATAATCAAGTCAAGTTTTGTGGGCTGATTATAACAGGAAAAATAATATGGATATCATGGAGCAGCCTGTATGGTATCTCAGCACAAAAATTATTTATGTCTAGGTGTTACTGAGCTAATTGCATTTAGAGGCAAAGCCTAAATGTGTATCTCTCACAGCAACTTCCCATGTGCATTTTTGTGGACGTGCACTGGAGAGGCAGATGCCATGATTAGCTCAACCCACACAACTTCTCTCAGGCTGATGACACCAGAACAAGAGGATATGGCCTTAAACTATGCCAAGGGAGGTTTAGACTGGATGTTAGGAAGAGAGTGATCCCTCAGTGGAATGGTCTGCCTAGGGAAGTGGTGGAGTCACCATCCCTGGAGGTGTTTAACGTCAGACTGGATGAGGAGCTCAGTGACATGGTCTGGATGGTGGGAGGCTTGGATGGATGGAGCGTGGTGCCCGTGGTTCCACACTTGTGGGCCTGATCCCTGGGTGGGCGTTCACTTGGGATTTGGACTAGACAATCCTGTGGGTCCCTTCCAACTCAGAATAACCTGTGAACCGATGTGGATGGAAAAAAACCATGAGGAAATCAGGGCCTGGTATTCAAAACTGTGTCTGCAAACCAAAGGATGTACATTCTATTAAATTCCCAAATGGACAGAACATTTTAGGGGCCGANACCTTCTTCATTCATAAATTCAGAAAGCTGATAAAATGGTTCCTGATAGGTCAACACAAAGTATTTCTTCTTTTTTTTTTGCATCACTTCCTGACTGTTTTTTCCAATAGACCTCAAGTGAGCAGCATTGTCTCCTTATGTCTCTCTCTCTGTTGATTGTTGGAAATGATTAATGTATTTAGACTTCCAGTTTCAAAGGAGATGAAACTAGTTTATGTTTCATTCATTAACACAATATTTTGTGGTTTTGAATGAAAAATTACACTTTTATGAGCAAATCATTGGGACTCTTCTGGTCTCTGTGTAATGACAGATAATAATATTTACCTTTTCCACAAAGCAAAGCATACAAAACATCCTGTCTAGTCTAGTAAGGAGAGAATTCTGCTGCTAACACTAACACTGAAAATGTAGATTATTCTTAAATCCACAGTTGCTTGCCAGAGTAACAGATGAGTTTGGAGATTTGGACACTTACCTAAAACTTTGGACATGTATCTGAATTTCACCCAACAAAACAGCTTCTCAAAAGGGAAGCGTTTGGCTGGAAATGTTTCACAAACAGGTTCTCTCACAGTGCATCAAGGATTTGCAGCGCTCAATGGGATCTGATAAAGGCAGTGAACAAGGAAAAGTCCACTCATCTCTTGCTGGGGTCTGTGGTCTGAGGTCTACAGCATCACTCCAGAATGGAGAAGACCATGTTGCCGATCCATGTGTCATCCTGTTTCCAGCATTACCCTCAGGTGAAGTCTAAACACAAAATCTTAGGCCAACTTCAGATGTCCTTGAAGAGCATTTATTGCACTTTATTTATTTCATTCTTAGAGGAGGTGAACATGGCCTCAAGTTGTGTTCCCAGGAGGTGAAGGGTTTAGTCTATGTCTTTTATAGTTCAAGACTTTCCTGGTGTTTGAAGCCTGAAGAATAACGATTCTGAAGTTAAAATAATGACAGCAAAGTGTGCTTCTGCTGAAGCAGATGACAATTTTGCTGTCAGGGAAGCAGGATTTCACAAGCAATGGTCGTTTTTCCATACAAATTAGAGTTCTTAATAATGGCTTAAACTGATTATTTTCAAAATATGTAACAAACTATATTGCAGGCATATCTTTGTATACTGGATCAACTTCTCAAAAAAATTAATTATCATTTTGTTTCCTAATTGTTCCAGATAACAAAAATAATATCAGTGCATCACCACTGGATTAAAGACAAGTACCTTGCATTAAAACAGTGCTGTGAAATGCAGCATCAAGTACTTTGAAAAAAAATCTTACAACTTTAATTATATTGCAGCTCTACCAATGACCTTCCTGACAATAGACATCCTCTTTACTTTTACTCAGGATTTAGATATTGAATACCCACATAATCCTCTCAGTGACTTTTCTTTAAAGCAGTGCCATTTGCCCTGAAAAAACCCCAAACAAACCTGTTTGTTGTTATATGCTAGAAGAATAAAATGTAGCACTTACTGGGCACTTCATATTGTCTAGCCCGGTGCTCTTGTGGATATAATGGTCTATAGACATAATCAAGTCAAGTTTTGTGGGCTGATTATAACAGGAAAAATAATATGGATATCATGGAGCAGCCTGTATGGTATCTCAGCACAAAAATTATTTATGTCTAGGTGTTACTGAGCTAACTGCATTTAGAGGCAAAGCCTAAATGTGTATCTCTCACAGCAACTTCCCATGTGCATTTTTGTGGACGTGCACTGGAGAGGTAGATGCCATGATTAGCTCAACCCACACAACTTCTCTCAGGCTGATGACACCAGAACAAGAGGATATGGCCTTAAACTATGCCAAGGGAGGTTTAGACTGGATGTTAGGAAGAGAGTGATCCCTCAGTGGAATGGTCTGCCTAGGGAAGTGGTGGAGTCACCATCCCTGGAGGTGTTTAACGTCAGACTGGATGAGGAGCTCAGTGACATGGTCTGGATGGTGGGAGGCTTGGATGGATGGAGCGTGGTGCCCGTGGTTCCACACTTGTGGGCCTGATCCCTGGGTGGGCGTTCACTTGGAATTTGGACTAGACAATCCTGTGGGTCCCTTCCAACTCAGAATAACCTGTGAACCGATGTGGATGGAAAAAAACCATGAGGAAATCAGGGCCTGGTATTCAAAACTGTGTCTGCAAACCAAAGGATGTACATTCTATTAAATTCCCAAATGGACAGAACATTTTAGGGGCCGAAATACCAATCCTGTCCCCACACCAAGATCAGTCTAATCACGACATTTCACTCTCAGAGCACCTTACAAGCATGAATCAATGTTTTAATAAAACCCCACATCAGTTTTTTGCCTTGGTCCTTTTTCTGTGTTCACAGCTTGGTAGCAAACCTTGTAGTAAGGAATAAATATCTCATCCCTTCACCACTCCAGTCCTAAGTTATTTCCAAATTATAACATCAGCACTGTTGTATGCAGCTCGTAAATTCCTACAAGTCTTCTCCTATCAATTTGTTCTGAGATCAGAATGTATTGTTAGGCTGCACGGGTATTGCCATTCTCATCTCTATAATCCTCAATCAAGAACACTTAAATTTCTTAATCCATTAATACCTGAAATCAAGATGGGTGTTTTTTTTCAAGAGAAGAGAGGGGACAAAAAATTCTGTTTAAAACAAGTAGTACTTTAAATACTGAGATACTTACATAAATGACCTTGAAGGTTATGAATGAGAAAGAGGGAAGGGGTTTAGAGCCAGAGCACATGGTCCTGCTCTGAAAAAAAGAAGCCTACATACGAGGAGAAAGTTTTACAAGGGAGTTGCAGCTCATCTGATCATTTATTCTCACTGCAGCATGCAAAAGGAATTAAAGAAGAGGAGAACAGAAAATGAAGAAACAGAATTAGAAACACCCTTAATAACAAATTATTGCAGCTTTTCTAGGGAACAAAAGCATCAATATTGTATATGAGAAAAGTTCTGAAAGTTCGATTGAGGAGACACAAATAGTACCTGGAATAACTTAGTGATAAAACTTATCACCTCATTTTGTTTGCCTTGAATCTTCTCTCCAGCAATGAATCTATCTACAGGTTGAGAGTAAAACACAATTGCAATTACCTGCACTGAACTGTGCTCAGTTGAATCTTTGTTGTCAGGGTAAATATCTGTAAATAGGTACAGTCCGAGATGACAGGAACATCACAAGGAAAGACGGAAAATGTCCACATCAATGGGAAAAAAAGGGTATGCTGTCAGAACTTCAGTTTACCACGTGCTGGAAGGACATCTGCAGTCATGGGCGTGGGTAGGGATTCAACTTCAAAGCTCAAACTGTATTTACAGCTTTTTAAATCTTTAAAAATTTTTTTTAAAAAAAAATACAAATTTATTTATTAATTTGTTGTTTTAAGATCCAACAAGGGAGGCTTAGACTTGACATAAGGAAAAAGTTTTTCACTGAAAGAGTGATCCAGCATTGGAATGCGCTGCCCTCAGAGGTGGTTGAATCGCCGTCCCTGGAGGTGTTTAAGGGTAGACTGGATGAGGTGTTGAGGGCCATGATATAAATGTTATAGGTGTTAGGTTTTAGTTGGATTATAGGTTGGACTTGATGATCTTCAAGGTCTTTTCCAACCTAATCAACACTGTGATACTGTGATACATGTAACCTCCCACACTGAACACCAGAAACTCAAAATGATTGTATGAGCAGAGGCACCTAGTGCTGTTGCACCCATTATACAATACCAGAGATACTTCTACATTCTACAGGAACATTTCTGGGTCTCAAATGGCACTGGATAACTATTTTGGGCAGCTGAACCAGAACTTAGTTTCTACTACAGGTTGCCTTTCTTGGTTTAATGGTAATCAGTCAGGACTCAAGGTAGTTGCTTGCAAGAAGAGAAAAAAAATATTTTTGTCCCAAGAACCAAGGAAAGAGGAACAGCAGTGTCCCTGACAGGGCAGGTGCCAAAAGCCCCCGCCAAGATTTGCCACCTATTTTTATACCCTTGCCACATACACATGGAAATCACTTCATGAATATTCATCCCTTCAACATTATGTCATAAATTTCCACTTTGCCATAAGTCCTTCAACCAATCCACTCTGATGTTTCACATTCTTTTCCCCTTGTTTTGGCCAGCACCCTCTTTTGTTTTCCATTCAGGACTGGGAGACAATGTTTTTCACCTTTAATATTCGGTCTTAATTTTCAGGCCACTTGAATGAATTTAAAATCTACAAATCCTTCTAAAATTCACTAAATTTTCACTAAAATTTCACTGATTCACTAAAACTCTTAAATCTCTAAGCTTCCACCTACCTCACTAAAATCTATAATTTTCTGAATCCCCAAATCATTCTCAGCTCCCATTTTACTGAATGGAGAGCTCATCAGAGCAGTCCATGGATCCTACACATCTTACCATCCTTCAAATCTTAGTGGTTCAGCTGGTAAGATTTGTGTCTCTGCTACAAAGCTCTTTAGCCTCTGCTGATGTTATTTGCCAGAAGAGAGATGCCATACTCAGATTGTTGCTTCAGGAGGATAAAGAACTCTTCTAAGTTCCACACCACACCCTATGTAGATGCCTCAAACCCCTTGAGACAAGGAAGGACACAAACCAGGTAACAGAAAACCTTCTGAGAGCACCAATAACAGCACTGGAACCTTAAATGAGACATTACATCTTGACACCAACATTGTGAACACCTAAATCAACATGATGTTAAATCTTAATGCTTCTGGAGTGTTCTGTGGTAGATTTTCACAAGCATTGCTCTTGGGATAAAAACAGTTTCCAACGGTCTTTTCGCCCTTCTCTCTAGTAATTGTTTTGTCTTCACATTGAGAATGAACTTGGCCTAACCTCAGTTGTAGTTATATATAAAAATAAACATGAGGTCCAGTAATTGTGACTCAACATAAAAGGAAATAGACCTGAAAGGTAAACAGAACCTTGAATAAAGGAAATTAATTTAGTAATATCAGTAGCTATGGGTGGGTATTAGGGACTCAATCTTTTTCCTAGAATAAGTAACTTGAATGGAGCTGCCCACATGAGTAAAATTTACCTAATACCTGAAATTCTAGAGAATTAAGCTGTAGAATAAAATATTTGTTTCTAGAAGGGTATCTCAAATGAAATACAAAGGAATTTGTAGATGTTGCTGTTGCTAGAACTTACGACTCAGTTTGTTGGGGGTTTTTTAATTTATTTATTTTCTTTTTTCACCCCAAAATTATTTGTAGCACATATCGAAAATACCACAATTAAAAATAATTCTTGAATGAAATTTTCTTTTTTTTTCTTTCTCAGACTAAAACAAGTTCCTGAGATGGAACCCATTTCCCCAGAGCAGCCCTCACACTGTTGTGCTCTGTATTGGGAGCTAGAAGGGTGTTGATAACACTCCACTGTCTTGGCTACTGCAGGGCACAACAGTGGGACCATGATGTCCCTCTCCAATCAGGGAAAAGATCTTGGGAGGGGACACAAATAGTTTCTTTGGAAGAGAATATGTCAGATTTAAATATTGATTGACTTCAATGACCGTGTCATTAAATAAACAAATACAAGAAATATATATTCACATCACTAAACCTCTATTATAGTGAAGCCATTTTCTAAACTAGTACGTCTTCAGAATAAGCAAAGCTGCCAGCAGCATTTTGCCAGATGTTCTGGAAGAATATCCAGCTTCCATTCTACTTCCTCAGAAAAACTACAATTTCATGAGACCCATGTTTGCTCCTGGATAAATTACTTTTACAGAACTCGTCTGGTGTGTCTCAACTGTGTGCCTGGGATGGCCAGAGAGTCAAGAATGAAGGAATGCGTCCCAAAGCTGAAGTACCTCTTCATATAACTCCATTTTACTCCTGAGCATAACTAATCTTCTGAGACCAGGCTACCTCAGGGTCCAGTAGGTCTGATCCAATCAGGAGATCCCCACAGCAGGTAGGCTCCTTCTCCTATAATCCTATCCTGCTAAGCATCAGTAACCCAGCTGCAGCTGGTCTTTTTAGCTACCCCACAGTCAGGTGGTCATTCATCATCCTGGGAGCTCCTGCCAACATCCCAGAGGTGAGAGGGAAACAGACCTGGTCGAAGAGCAGCATGAGCTATGCTGAGCTAGATCGGGAGAGAAGAGGAAGGTGAGAAAGGAAGGACTTTTAATGTGATTTCAGGGTCCCTGCTGCTTACAACAGGCATATCCTGCTGCATAATGCAAGTAGCCTTGTGCACTAGATTAAGACCATATGAAATATCTGTTTGTAAATCACAGTAATACTTAAATCTTTGCCTAAATTACAGCCTCTTAAAAAGCAAGTAATAACAGAGTAGACACGAGGAGAAATATGTCTTAATTATTTTAGCTCATCCATAACCACTCTGGATCTCTCTTTGCCAGCTGCAGAGGCAATCATTTGGAAACTGCACTGTTCAAATAACCTCTGCATATCTCGTTCCATTAAGATATGAAAGTCTAAGTTATCTACTTACGTCAGAGCCCAGGAGTCAATGCAACTTCGGATTGATGCTTAACGTTCACAAATTCTTGTATTAGCATGCAAGAACATAAACTGTTGTTTGGGGAGGGGTTTTTTTCGTCTCCTTGTTATTTATTATTTTGGATTTCTTCTGAATGCAAACAGTCTCCTCGCACAGGATGTAAATTATTATTACAATGAAAGCAGCCAGAAGGACAGAAGCTTGGAAATGATTTCTCCTCTGAGCAGTAGGAGATCGTTGGGGTCCTGCTGTTTTGAAAACCTCCTTCCCCCCACGTGGGCTACCCTGTGAAGATAAAGCCGTTTGAATATTTTGGCAATCAGAGGAGGCCTCAACATAAATTATGGATAGAGAAACTCAGAAGACATTCTAACAAATAGAATGCTATGGAACCCATTTTTCAGCCACCATATGGTGTCAACAGAATGCCACTTTGTTTCTTTTGGGTAGCAGCTCGTCATTAAAAAAAAATGAACAGGCTGAGGGGATTTTTTTTTTTTTTTTTTTGGTGAGCAGAGAATCTACAGTCATTATGTTGGAAAAAAAAATAACAGATTATAAAGTGGTTTATTGCTTCACCATCTTCCTCCATTGGTTCGTAAACATAGGTGTTTAGTTGTTTCCCATTTTTAACAAGAACAGGAAAAAGTCTGTCACTGAAGCTCAGATGCTTTAATTTTTTTATATATTTTCAGTTGTGGAAAAACTTACCCAAATTATTTCATAATATTGGACTTGTTGCAGACAAATTACATTTTTTTAGAGAAATAAGCTAAACCTTATCTCCTTCTAAGTCGTACAGTCCATATATTTCCCCTGGCATATTGTAATCAAAGATGAGACCATTTTTTATTTTTGGTGGTCATTTATGGAAAAATGGAATAGACTAATGACTTCAAATACTTCGTAACCTAGAGAAGATTTTATTTGCTTTTTCAGATTTTAACTTGTAATATTACCTGACATAAACCAAGTCATTTCCTTCCGTTGAGTGGAAAACTTGAAAAATAAATCAGTTTTCACCACAATTCCATTGACATTTTATGCGACTTAAATCATTTTCCACTCCTTCTAAATTAACCCTAAATTAAACTAGGACAATCTTTGCTTTTCATATGTTGAAAGTACTCCAGCTGTTCTTGAAGGGCTACCCCCAAAAATGCTACAGAAAAACAGCGTGTCCCTCTTTTTTCCAGGTTCTCTATACTCCCATCTTCTTCTGGCAGCTGTCCTGCAGCCGGGACGTGAATTTGGTCTTTGAGCTTGATTTTCTCATGATGACAAATAGGTCTGAGAGAGTAGAAGGTCCCAAACAGAACAATTTGAATTGGCTGCAGACTCCCTTTTTTAAATTAAATAAACCAGGTCAGGTACTGGTAGATTAGGATTGAAATCTGAAGTTGTTACAATTCAGTTGTGTCTTTCTTGTGCCAAAGGAAACGTACTTTGAGAGATTTCTTGACTCTTCCATTGTCTTTCCCAGGCTCTACTTTTCCTGCAATACTAACACATTTTATATATTAAAAGAAAAAACAAAAGATCATGTAGTGATGTAATAAGGCAAGCACACAAGCTGTCACAGCAATGACCCTGAGTCCATTTACAATCATTGGAAAAATGCTATTTTGTTAACAGGCCTGTGTGACTTCTTCTTCCCTCAGGGAGGAATATTTCATAAATATCCCCCTTTCCCTTTTCTAGGTGAGGGCAGCAAATCATGAAACGTGTACACCAACTTTTCCTCTGTTCCAAGTTAGTTTAAACCAGCAAAAGGATCATGTGATGATAAAAAAACAATAGAATCCACCTCTGTAGCTAAAGATCACACTCATAAAACCAGCAAAACTCAAAAATCAACTATATGGAATTAAAGAAATTAGAACTAAACCACTGAGGGGGAGAGTTCATTTAATTTTTAGTAGCTGCCACAGTGCTGTGTTCTGGAATTTAGTATGTGAATAATGTTCACAACTTATTGATATTATAGTTGTCACTAAATTATGTTTATTCTAAGACTTTTCAGTTTTCATGCTCTGACAATGAGGAGATGTCTCCTTTTCCTTCAGTCCTTGGTATTATTCTTGCAACAGTTACCATTATTAGCAGATTATAATTATTTTTGTTATTATTTTTACATTTTATTTTCTTTCAATTAACAAGCTGTCATTAATTCACAGGGCTGACCCTTTCTTTCCAGTTCTCCTCCCCACCAGGGGCAGGGAGTGGAGTGAGCAAGTGGCCATGTCATTCTTAGTGTCCAGCTAAAGTAAAACCCTACAGGGATTTTACAAGTTAGGAATGGAATAAACCTACTAACCCACTCTCCCAAGACAAACTCTTTCTGGAGTATTTTGCCCAATGCATTTTCCAATCCAGTTGTAAAAAATATATTGACTATGTGCAATTTCCTGTAGGGGATCTATTTATTAGCCCAGAATATATTTCAGCCAGGCAAAGCTTATTATTTTTATTTTTTCTCAATGGGCTATTTTTCAAAAAAATGACTTTCAGAAAGTTTCCCCTGCTAGAGTAGAGTGACCTTTTTTTTCTTTCTTTCTTTTTTCTTCTGAATGTCAAAGCAAATAACTGAAAAACAAAATCAAACATGCTGATTACAAGGACAAGTCTTTTTATTCACAGATAGTCTCTGAAATTCATGAAATTCATGCAATTCAGCTCTGCTTGTCTGGCCACAGTTGTGTCCCTCCTGTGTATGTCTAACTGGATAAGTATGAATTAGGACTATAAATAGCTGTTGATATTTATTATTTGTATAACACCATCTGTATGGGAGAGATACTTAAAAAAAAAAGAAGGCTTGTAATATCTTTGGCTACATGAGGCGACAGCAAAATGTGATGGAGCTCTGACAAGTTGGTTTGGATTATTTGCTGACACAGAGGAAGTACAAGACTTTCCCCTAGGAAATTCCCTGCTCTTGACAGGGATGGAGATAAAGCATGGAAAGTCTAGAAAAAACAGATGTGGCAATGTATGTAAATAAATATTATATCCATTAAGGAATTAGAGATGCCTAAGTTGGGAGTGCTTAGGAGACTGAAAGATCAGTCCATTTTAAATCAAATCTTTGCTGAATTAATTTATTCCTTAACAGCACACGTGCTAATGGTTAATCTTTCCACATTATTAATCACTGGTGCCATACAAAGCTATTAGCCTTTAGTACCTGTATCCCAAATCAGAGATGAGTGCACACCACCACAGACACGCAGTTAACACTGATGTCTACAGCCACTGGTGATTGTGGGAGCTGAGATCAGACTTCAGAGTTAATTGATTAGAAAAGCCAGAATTGAGCCGGACTTATCTTCTCTAACCCTGTGACATTGTTGCTATTGCCCCCCTCCCTCCTTTCCCTTATCTACTCCTGACTGATTATCTTGGCTCTTGGGTTTGCCAGTCATCTTCCCTGTATTCAGGGATCATCAGCAGGATGATCTGCTTGCTATTATTTGAACTTTCCTTCTCCAACTTATCGTCACTTGAATGTCTGCTACCAGCAGCTACATTCGTCTTCCCTTGCCTTGATTATTTCAACCTAAATAATCATATATGCTGTATCTGTCTTGTCTACGCCATCACACTGCTACAAAATACTTATAGAATCACAGNGCTTGTTCTCATTCCAGTATTTTAGTATGATTATGTTCAGGTTAAAAGGAAGATAATATCGGTCATATTCTGATAAAACATCCAATTTAGCTGCAGAGAAAACACAGTTTAAACCCTTCTCAAAGAAAGACGGGAAGAAGTATTAACCCTAAAATCTAAGGTTCCCTACTTGAGATGTCCAATAAGGATCTCACCCAAAGTTATCTAAAGCTCACTGAAAGACCTGAGAGAGGATCCTAAATCCCTAAATCCTGCTCAGGAGTGAACAAGGCAGATCTGGAACCATTTGGTCTCTGTTAGCAGCAAACAAAATCATCATGATTAGGCTTCCTACAAAGAAAACTCAGAGAAGAGAATAAAGTTACATGAGCTGAACCCTTACCTTGTTCTTAATCATGTACTATTTTTTTATAGAGAGTTGAGCAAACTTTTGAGCAGATGCAATTATTTTTGCAGCAATAATAAGTGCATAACAAGGCTTCAAACAGCTCAAGGCATGTTTTTTAGATGATGTACAATGCTGTAAATATTGCTTTTAGTTTACCATTTCATATCTAATAAAAGTCCCTGTGCCTTATCTGGCAATTTATGATGTGAAGAGAGAAAGAAAAGGCTCTTTATGTGGCTACTATAGTCTTTAAATTAATTTTTATGGTGCTCTCAGAAAGTTATTGTTATCCATTTCAACAACAGAGAAGTGAATCACGGATAACGGATAAACACCTTTGTACTGTTTACAGGGTTTCAGACTTTAAAGTTTACACCCTGGTAAGAGAGTATATCAATTTAATTAGGTGCTTTGAGTAATTTACCCAAGCAAGTTGTTTGGTGATAAGTCCTTAGTCCTCAATCTTCTTCTGATTAAAAGGATGATTAATCTTCAGTTGCTTAAAAAGCCCTCAGCAACAAAGTATCCAGCCACAGGTTTTGTTGATGTTCCCTTTTCCATTTATATTCTGAGCATGGGATGTAGGTGGAGATGAGCTGCCTGGCACTTTGTTTGTTGGAATATATTCAGTGTTCCATAATTGCAACATTTCCTCGTGTCATGCTTCAAGGGTGGGCAGTTTTATGTTACTCCCAGTTTTGATGATACGCCAGTTGGTACAGCTCAGTGCATTTTGGAGCACTGCAAAATTGGAGTTCATGCAACAACTGGTTTTCATTTCAGTCCCTCCTTTCTCGTCGTCACTTGGTTCTGAAGTTCCATCTTTATGTGGAGTTGTACTTCTGCCTTCTGTAACGCCCACGCACGCACCATTACAAAATCTCTCCGCTAATAATTGTGGTTATAAAACCTCTGATCCCTTTTGCTCTCCCTGGAGGAATAAACACCAGCCACTCTTCTGCCCTCTGCCCCACTTTACTTCCTAATGCTGGAATTTCATCGGAATTTCATCAGAATTTCAGTGGTGGTTTCCTGCTGCCCTGGAAGTAGGATCTGTGGCTTGGACCACCCAGAAAAACTCTCCTGAAAACAAAAGTCAGCACTTCAGGCTTGTGGAAACAATGGATGTCTCCCTAAAAGTGTTTCTGGAGGGTGTCAGGACAGGTGCTTTCAACCATGAAGAAATATCACTTCGGGTCACCAAGGCTTTCTGTCCCCATTTGAAATCTTTCCCTGATCATGGCGTGTTCCACACAAATGACTCCAGGGGAAGGGGTTCCTCACCCAAATTTGTCACTGACACTCAAAAAGTAATAGTCAATAGTTAGAGTATTTGCATATTAAAATAACGGGAAGAAGAAAACAGCTAAAACCCAAGTGTCCTGCTCCTGTCACCCTCCTTAGGGCAGGAAAGATACCTCAGAGATTCCTCACTTCAGTGATACTCAGGTCCAGTCATTTTAAGTCATAAAGTTTGTATTTTCATGCACTGACTGGACTTGCTCTTATTTCACACACTCAATTTTAGCTGAAATAGGTTAATTTAACCCATGTTTGTGGCTGGCCGTGTTTCAGACTGCCTCCAGCGTGCTACTTTACCAGATTTAAGTCAGCAGTGAATCACAATCAAACTTTGCTCTGGCATTACTTAGCTTGCCCTCGGGTTAGTGGCACTGCTTAGAAATGTATCTTGAATAAAGTCGCCTGAAATGGTGGTTTGAGCAATTTTAACTTCCCTCTTTTTTGTATAACACTGCTGTGGGCCTACAGCAGTAATTACAGAAGTACCTGCTGCCAGGCTCACTTACTGCACACGTGTGACACTGGCAGGTCCATTTGGGATTTTGTCATTTATTATTTATTTCTTACTTGGGGACACTTATCGCTGTTGCTCACTGTTTATCTTTGCCTCTGTTTTTTTAGCTCATTGTCCCTATATCCTTATGTCTCACAAGATCCTTGGAACCTCTTGTCCCCCTCTCTACTTTGTTCTTCATTTTCCTCCGCTTCTTAAGTCTTTCTACTTTCCTGTTGCCTTCCCTGCCCTTATTTTTGGCCAGCTATTGCAGTGGACACAAACTTAATTTTTTTTTAAATGAAAACTCTCCAACAGATCGTCTCTTCCTCCCAGTTACCTCCACTAACAAAGGAAATAGGAGAAGGAATTAGCAAAGCCACTAAATCAGAAGGTTATTTCTTTATCTAATCCAGAAGACACTGCTGGGAGAGAGACAATTGTAATTTTGGATTTTAGATTTTAGAGTACAGTGAGTGTAATGATGATGTAACATCTTTGTTAAGCCAAACAATCCCTCATTACATTTTCCTCTCATTTACTGTGTTTATCATGGCACACAGAACATGCCAGAGGAAAAGAAACCTCCACAGAATGGCTTTGGTTTAGCAAAAGTTGTCAGAAAATTTCCTGCCTTGTGCACCTCAGCTGAGCACATACTTGCAAGGAAGTGTGAAGACCTGACCTTGCATTAATCCAATATTTTCTCTCAATAAAGAAAATAAGAATATAAAAGCCAACATTAATTCTTCAGCATTCAGGAATACCGCAGACACAAAATTCTGGAAGCACAGGAAAATTCATCTTGGAAGAGACATTTTAGAGAGCAGCTGCTAGGTCAGAATAGATTTTTCTGAGCTTTGTATTGAAAACCCACAAGGGTAAACTCCTCACAGCCTCTCTGGGTAAACTGCCCCATTGCATGACAGTGATGAAATAAGGGTAGAAAATAATTTAAAAATATTCTTTATATCAAATTTGGACATTTTCTGGTTTATTTTCTCTCATCTTCATATCGTGTCCCACTGTGAAGAGCTTGGCTCCACCTTTTGCCTTTTCTCCAGAGCTCCCTTTACGTTCCAGAACGGAGAGGCACCAAGTTCTTCCTTCCCAAACGCAGTTCTGTTGCACTTTTCTTTGGATGTTTTCCCATCAGTGATGAATATTTTGTGTTACTCTCATAAATCGAGCCATAGCATCTTCTGATGAGTCTGTCTGTCTTGCTTGTACCCCACTTTTCATCTGCCACCAGATTTTGCATCATGAATGATGACTGAAGTTTCTTGCGCTTCTCGCTCTAGGATTTTGCACAAAAAAATTTATTTGTCACATGCTTTCCTGTTTAGCGAGTAAATTTTCTCTTCCTCATCTTTTCCTTAGTGCCAATGTCATTAATCTTCCCTAGTTTTCAGACTCTACTTTAAAATTAGTTGTTTACTTCTCTTTCATGAGCAGCCAACTCTTCATAGCCAAATCTTCTTCTCATTTCAAAAACCTCTCATAAGAAATGGACAAGAATCTTGTGATAATCTTTCTGATGTTATGTATTTTTAAAATATGTATTACTTTAAAGCTTTCTTTGCCCCTCAACATTTCTTAGAGTTCCTTTCCACTGACTGTTAACTAAAAGCAGAAAAGTGTCTCTGCTCCTTCAAATGTTTCTGCCGATCTTGTCCTTCTCCAAGTAGCACAGACGAAGAAGAAATGCAACAAATTTTGGTTTTAACAGGACTTTTGAACCCATGAATAGGAACTGCAGTGGTGGCAAAAGCCAAACCTTGTCTGAAGGTCTCTCTAAATGTTCAGGCTCTTTTCAGTTGTGGTTTGAATTTACATACATCTAGTCCTTCCAAGATGCACCTCATCACAGTTTTTTTCCTATTTTGAACATCACTGGGAGAGTTTAATCTTTCTCCATTGAGTAAGGAGGCATTTAAAGAGAAAAACTTCTAATTTTGTCAAAGTTATGGCCCAGCAGACAAACTAATAGTCCATTGTCCTCGGAAACAGCAGATGAGGGTCTGATGAACCAATCTTAAATGCCCTGGGCCTAGGACCACATCTACAATGCCCCTTAATATTTGTCCCACAGTCTACAAAGTGAGATTAAGCGAGATGAAGGCCTATGTTTCTGGTGCCAACCTGTTACTCTGGTATCAGGAGGCAGAGAATCACAGAATCAAAGAATTAGTAAGGTTGGAAAAGACCATAGAGATCATCAAGTCCAACCTATCACCTGTTACCCAACCTGTTGTCATCCTGCTACCAATACAAGGAAGAGGAAAACAGAACAGTACTGTTGAGGTTTTTATCTCCCTAAAAAACTACCCTTTAAATAAAACTAAACAAAATAGCAAACCATAAAAACCCAAGATCAGTTCCCATTCTATAAAAAGTACCATGAGGATTTCACAATAAATTACATTATTGTGTGGTGAGACATAATGGAGCAGAAGGGTGAGGAGCAGTGTTTGCTGCTCATCGTTTTATCTCACTTTTCCCTGTTCTACTGGTAAGAGTCAGAAGACAGACTCTTAGATTCAGGAGAATTGTGAAATTATCGTATTGCCCATGGAGTTTGTTAACTTCACGAGGTGATTCCTAAAATCAGTGTTAATAAATAAAACTCCATTCCTTTATTACAATTTCTCATGTGAGAGTTCGCTCTCACTTTAAAAGGAAACAAAGATGTGGTCATAGACTAAAAATTCAGGCCACCAATTTTATTTAAAGTAGTGCACCAAGACTTTACAACCAGGAGAATGGCTGGGAGAAAGTAACAGACAATTACTCATCCAAACAAAACAGAGACGAGGAAGAAAGTCAATTTGTTTACCAAGTAAGGGATGTGACTGTCCTATAATAAAGTCCCTTTCCAGCAATAGCTTAAAGTAATAAATCTTAGAATCTATAATAAAGCCTGTGATAAAGCCTAGAAACATTTATAGCAGGAAGAGGACTAATTAAATCCCAGCAATTTGTACCAAATAATATTTTGTTAAAATCTAGATATCTAGCTTCCTCCCCCTATAATCTCAAATGTCAAAAGAGAAATACTAAATAATGATCACCATGAACTCAGCTGACTGCCTGTTTCCAATAGATCTATGGGTGTGGCCATCACTGTTTAAACCTTGAGACAATTTGTTGATTTCAATGAGATCTCACGGTATACTGGGTGTGGCTGTGCTGGACATAATTCTCTTCCATGTGGTGCTGTGCTCTGGTGTTATGACTAGGATAATGCTGATAACATCCTGATATTTTGGCTGTGGTGGAGCAGTGCTTGCACAGTGTCCAATCTTTGTTTCTAGTCCAAATCTTCCCCTAACCCCAGAAATATGGTAGGGGAACACACAATAATTTGGGAGGGGACAAAACCAGTAGAGTTGACTCAAACTGATCAAATAGATATTCCATGCCATGTAACATCACGCTCAGCAATAAAAACACAGGGGAAAGGTTTGGGGGAGGGAGGTAAACATTGCTTGCAAATTGGCTGGGCATCAATCTGCTTGTGAGAGGTGCTGAACCGTTGCCTCTTCATCACTTGTTTTGTTCTTTTGCTCCTTTTTCTCCTTACTTTCATCTTTCTCTTTCCTTGACTTACTAAACCATTTTTATTTTAACCCATGAGGTCTTTGTTCTCGTTGTTTCCCTTGTCCCACCACAGGAGGCAGGGAGTGAGTGAGTGAGTGAGTGGTTGTGTGGTGCTCAGCTGCTGCCTGGGGCCAATCCAAAACATAGGGCTGGAGAACAGGCTCTAGTCCAGACAGTCTGCCAGGTGGAAGTAGCCTGAGTCAGCTTGTTATTCAGTAAATTCATAAATTTACTTTTAATCCTTGGTCATTTGCTGATAGTTTTTGGTGTAGAAAGGTGGTTCTGGCTATTCAATGTCGAGTTATTCATGCACAAACATCTTCAGAAAAAGTGTAGGATCAATAGAATCAATTACTATAATTAACTAGAGAAGAATCACAAGTGATCTAACACTGCAGCAAGGCATGTGTTAGTTGGCTGTTAGGAAAGTTTTTATCTCAGGGTGGAGTTTTCTGTCAATACCAATAAGGAAATCAGTCTGACTACCAACTTTGCTTCAGACTTTAATGTATACATTTTAATGACTAAATTTGAAGAATAAAATTACCTATTAGCACATCCTAATTGTTATTAGACACCTACAACTCTACTGGAATTCCCTCTATCTTGGGACAAGGATTATTCTCAAGGTTGGACTGTGGTATTGCTGTTTGCCAGATCTCTTGCATGACCTTGAACACGTCAGATACTCATTCATAAAAATCACTACTTTATGAATATTTTAATAGAATTTGGGGGAAAGATTGAAGTGTGCAGAGGAATTACGATGATGGAAGCTGTATACATCCCGAGAATGATTGTTTTTCTCTTTGACTTTCACTCCTTGTTTCCCCCTGAATAATCCTGGGTTCATTTTTAAGGCATTACTTTGTTGAAGTCACCGGGAGTTTTGCTTGCACAGGGTCTGGATGCCCGAGTAGGCTCTGTGAGTGATGAGGGACTGTTTGGCAATTACTTTTGAGGCCTGTCATTATGCTGAACATCATCCAAACTCAAGGCTACGTCTGACTCATTAGATTTGTTGACGGGGTTTTTCGCCATGGCACAACACAGCATTTATATTCAAGCCACGACTCTTGCTGTCACTCCAACCACGTTGTATCATGTTATGTTGTTTTGATAAAAGGTGGTAAGATTGTGGAGATATTCAAGGTCTTGATAAGCAAATGATTCAGTACATACCATTAAAATGTATGTTGTATAATGGAGGGACATGACATTGGTGAATTGTTTTCTTTTAAATCATTAACTGTCCATTAGTGAGACAGTTTAATTAAAGCTTTAAAAGGCTAAGCTCTTGCTAAGAACAGGAAAAGAATGACAGTCATATGGAGGTGGATCTGAAAAAAACATTTGCAAGGCAAAGTCCAGAGAATATGCACATCTGGTCCTTGAATTTAACAACCTTTTCCTCCAAAAGCCCATCAGACCTTAAGCTGCCTTCTGTCACCTGGTGCAGAAGTATTTAGACCACAGGGGATGTTCATCTATCCAGTTGAAAGAAGCAGAAGAAAGTAAATTAATCAGCCTTTACTCAGTCCTAGTGACACCCTTCTGGAGCTCTGGGTTGAGTTCTGGGCTCCTCAATAAGAGACATGGGATATACTGGAACAATTCCAGCAAATTTCCACAACTTAGTTAAGGGCTTGAAGAATCTGACATAAAAAGAGGGGCTGGGAAAAGAGGCTGAAAAAGCTGGAAGTGCTCAGCCTGGAGAAGAGAATTTTCAGGGGATGACTTTATTAATGTCTATAAACACCTCTTGGGATAGTAAAGAAACTGGTGACAGGCCCAGTAAAGGAACAAGAGGTAATAAACACAAGTTGAAACACAGGGAATTCTGTTTAAGCTGAAGAAAATTTTTCTTTTTAAATTTATTTTTTAGTTTTTGGTGAGAGCAGTCCAACACTGGCACAGGCTGCTCAGAGAGGTTGTGGACTCTCCATCCTTGAAGGGGTTCAGACATGACTGGACCCTGTCCTGACCAACCAGCTTTAGCTGATCCTGCTCTGAGTAGACATGTAGAGCTCTGTGATCTCCACAGGTGTCCTCCAGCCCTAATACTTCTGGGGTTATTTGACTATTGATGTAAAAGACTTTCTCAATGTCTGTGTAGCAGATTCCCAGCTGCACTGCAAAAATGCCTTCCCCATCCTTCTCTCCTGTGTATATCTGGTTAATCGCTACTTATAATATTATTAAGACATAATAAGAACCTAGATGATTGCTGAAAGAGCTGTGAGCCACAAGTTCATTTCCCACTACTTAAAAGAAGTTTTGAACAGATATTAAAAATATTTTGTCCTTTATTATCATCAGCATAACAGCAGTGTACCCAGTGCCTGAAATGGAACACCCAGTTCTGGTAAGGAAAAAAATAAGGTTTCTGTCATTGGTCTTTCTGCCACAGAAGAGCACCAATTTATGCCAACTGTGCTGGTATGTTACAGACACCTGTCTACCTTGTGCCAGAGTGACATCAAATCCTTTTAATTAAATTTTCCCTAGGATGAGTTTAGAAGAGCAGGCTGTAATTACCCAGAGAGGAATTTTGTATGAACATTGAACTTTACATCCTCTGCATTGGGTAGAAGTGTCATTGGATGTTTTAATGAAACAAGATGGTCAGGGACCTGTTTTACTTTTCATCTGAAACTCTGTACTCCGTTCTGAGTCATACATACTGGTTAAGTGAAGGAAATTTTAATTAATGGACTACCAATGCCACTTCATTTAGCTTTTTATCCCACTATAGCATCTTCTTGACTCATTTGTAAGAGGTGTTTCAAAGCATCAGGTCAAACTCCACATTTTCAGGTAGCTGAACCTGAACACAGTAATGAAAACTGTAAGATTTTAGTGTTTTCTTGTGAGAAAACTCTTTTTAAATCAGTTTTGCTCCTCACAGGAAATTATCTCACATAAAGGAGTGGTTGTCTCTACAGTCATAATTTTTGAAAGGAAAGTATAACTCCTTCCCCACTGAAATAGAAAAGTGAGAGGTTTTCTCATAATTCATTTATATGTCTATCTATAGTTAATTTGGGCTGTAGCTTGGGTTGCAAATCGATTTACCTAAGATTTGCCTTTGTTTATGCATCTGCAGTTGTCTAGTGATATAGGAATTAGGCAAGGCACCTGCAGAGTAATTGTGTCTTTCAATGCCAATACAAGGTGTCCTTAGGAATCAGAGAAACCTTGTTCAGTAAGGAGCTCAGTCCAAAACAGACCAAAAGTTTCTGCAAAGCACCAGGGAAATGTCCAGCAGCTCATGTCTTTCTGTGTGGGTTTTTTTTACTCCGAGAAAGAAAATTCGATGTGAGGTAGAAAGGCCACACTTAAATTTAGGAGGCCAAAACCATATTATCAGAACTGAGATTGCTGGGATGAACAGATAAACATCATTTTTTTTGGTTTGTGGGGCTCTCTTGCCATGGCAAATTAGTGGCACTACCCGTTTAATGTCAGACCAGACAAGACAATGTCATGGAACTGCTGAAAAAATTATCTGTTTGTCGGATTGGAACTCCACCTGAAAGTAATGTAGTCTGTGAATTTTGGAGGAATGAAGAACCCTAAAACAGTCAAGTGTTGTAACCTGCCAAATTTGGACCATTTATTTAGTCCTGAATAGGCTCTTCTCAGTCCCAAACCAATGCAATTATTGGGGTTTTTGGCTTCTTCTCACTCTCCAAATAAAATTTGTTTCACCTCTAAGGCTAAAAGGTAAGCAAGGGAAAAACAATTATAAAATCTATCAGACAGGAAAAGAGAAGGGAACTGGGCACCCTATTTTGTTTTCATCTGACCTAGAAATGATCAGAAGTGACATTAAGGTCAGGTCATATATTTCACTTGCCTGGGACAGAGCCCCTTGCCAGCACTGCATTTGTATCAGAAAGGAGAGCAAATTGTTGGCTTCAGAAATCACCTCAGTTCTTGGACCTTGTTAGGAAGAATTTTTCTGAAAGTTGGGTGCTTCCTTGGGACTGAGGTTGCAGATTGTTCACAGGTTCACAGGTTATTCTGAGCTGGAAGGGACCCACAGGATCATCTAATCCAACTCCCAAGTGAACGCCCACCCAGGGATCNGTACACTTTTCTAATAATTATTCTAAAATTAATTACTTCTACCTGTACATGCAAATATTGAAGATTTAATGAAATTTCTGGCAGATCCCTCCAAGCTTCAAGGTAATTTAGATGAAGGAAGAGGTAGAAGAGAGAGAGAGAGACATAGGAAATAGGAGATACCATTTCTGAGCAATAAACTTACAAAATATGTCTGGCAAAGAGAATATCAATAAACAGAAAGTATTTTAATAGTGACAAAACTTTCAAAAGATGCAGTTTATAATGCTGATAAGTAGGAGTACTGTGTTTCTTTCTTTCCTCCCCATCTAAGTTCTGTGCAGATCGACAATCGCTGAACTCTTCAGTCCTTTATATTCAAATGAATGTTTCCCCACCAAAATATTTATTCAAATGGGAATGGTAGTGATTTTCAGATTCTCACAGGCAGAGTGGAAAGAGAAAGATAAATGACTTTCTCACATCACTTCAGTGTTATTGTTATCATATATTGTGTGATGATCCCTCATTATCTGTCCGTACACAAACCCGAGCAATGCATAATATCTGAACCAAAAGCAAAACAGCAAAACATTTTTCAAGATGTTTTCAGCATTTTTTAGATTTAGATGAAGAGAAAAATGGGCCTAGCCCTGGCTGACAATAGACATTAAAATTCTGAACATGTACATAGACTTGAGGTACCTGAGCAGACAAGCAGCCAAATTCTCTGTTGAGTTCTATTCCTGCCAGCATAGAAAATGTAGATTCACCCATGTCAGAGGGAGTGGGTGAAAAGAACTTGAATCCTGTAAAGTTAGGAGGAGATTTCTGAATTAGATTGTTCTTTCAACAGTACTTTTAACTGCTTATATTGTAAGCAAAATGAAATGAGATCTAGAAAACCTGAGAATATATATATGAGGCAATTCTTACATCTCATTTTATGTGGTTGCTGAAGCACAAGTTTTTAATCTTCTAGATTTTTCAGATGGATATATCTAATCAGATCACTGGTACTGATAAAGTTCATAAAATTTATATTTGTACCCAAATTTGAGGTTTTCTAAAACCCGGGTTCTTAGAAAGTCAGTGAAAAAAGTAAATGCATTTGAAAAACTAAGAAGAGAAGCCTGTTTGCCTGTTTGTCTAAATTTGAATTTTAACAAACCATTTATACAGCAGAACTACCAGTAGACCTCCTGCAGACTTCTCGAGGAGACAAACACTGATGTAATGAAGCACCACACTAATAAATGATGCTGAAATTATGTGTTTAGGGATTCAGAAGTCACAGAAGAATGTTGCTCGACCTTACAGAGATCAGTAGCTCCTGGACTGACTTCTAAACTAATTATAATATTTACTTATCATCTCTCTCCAGCCCAGTCTCTGTTTTGGGTCGACTGGGGATGACATTCCACAATGAAATGCTTTCTGTTTTAGCTCAAGTAGAGCTGTATATGTGTTTAATGTTAGGCATTCCCTTTCTCTGACTTCTTGGATGTTCTTTTAGCATGTTCACAGGTTCACAGGTTATTTCAAGTCGGAAGGGACCCACAAAGACCATCGAGTCCAACTCCCAAGTGAACGCCCACCCAGGGATCAGGTCCACAACCCTGGAACCACGGGCACCACGCTCCATCCATCCAAGCCTCCCACCATCCAGACCATGTCACTGAGCTCCTCATCCAGTCTGACCTTAAACACCTCCAGGGATGGGGACTGCACCACCTTCCTGGGCCGACCATTCCACTGAGGGATCACTCTCTCTGGGAAAAACCTCTTCCTGACATCCAGTCTAAACCTCCCCTGGTGCAGCTTAAGGCCATGTCCTCTTGTTCTGGTGTCGTCAGCCTGAGAGAAGAGATTCACACCCACCATGTTGTTCTGGTTTTTCTCCTACTAAAATATGGAAACATCAGCAATAATCATGTACATTTTCCTGGTTTTCGTACCTGCTTTTGGATGTAACATGTTTAGTGTCTGCTTCTGATGAAACTTAGAGCGTAGCTCTTCTAAACAAAAGAGATGGGGAAGGTCATCCCTCAAATCTGATGCACCGACGAGGTCTAAGTATAACTTAATTTTCTGAATTTTTTCAGTATGTGTTAACAGGTAACCATTTCTGGATGACCTTTTCATACATCTCAGATGTGAAATGCCTTTATAATTGCCCCCTGTAAAGGCAGCCTCAAGGATTAGCTTTTTCAGCCAACCAACAATGCATAATCAATAATGCAGTCTTGGCAAATTTCCTCAGATATCCAGCTGTGACATGGGCTGATTGTTTGGGGGTTTTCTTTTTTTCTTTTTTTTTTTTCCTTTATGTTATTTTACTGTTTTAGCAGTTTCTAATCTCTAAAAGAAATGTAATTTTAATCTGTAAATATTTAGGCATCGAAATGTGACATCTTCAGAGGGACGTTGAAACTGTCCCAAACAACATATAAAATACTTGCAAATGTGTCTTAATCTGTAAGATAGCCTTTTATCTCCTTTGTTTTTTATCTTTTTTATCTCAGAAGCTCCAAAAAACACAGTAGACCAGGTCCAAAATACTAGAGGAAAAAGGATAACCATAAAAAGAGTGATATTTTCTGTCCTTATTGTGACATGGTTTGTAACTGTCTTTTTAAATTTTATTTCAAACCTATGTTCCAGGTTCAGAAATAAAATCAGATAACTAATTAGGCTGCAAAAGACCCCTGAGGTTAAGTCCCATTTTTGACCAGCCATAGCACAAAGGGCCACATCCAGCCTCTCCTTTAATACCTCCAGGGATGGGGATTTCACCACCTCTCTGGGCAGCCCATTCCTATGGCAAATCACTCTCTCTGTAAGAAGAATCAAGAAGAATCAAGATTTTTAGGTTTCTTATGCTTCAGGACATAAGGAAATCCACAATTAATTGTGGTAAGGAAAGCTCTTCATGGATAGGTTGTTGTTTAATTTAAGTTTTCTAAAGTTATGGGCCTATAACTCTGAATTTTGTCGTGAGACTGACAGCATAATTGTTTAATGGTCTGTTGACCCAACTTTATTCAGCTTCAGTTAATTTCTGAAAATTCTGTTTCTAACTTGACTAAAAAGAAATCTTTTCTGCATATCCCCCTAAGCTGTGTGTCCCTGAGCAGGATATCTGTATCAGCCAGCAAAGAGTACCTGACTTTTTTCACAAGTAACGTTTCTAGTGGTAACAGTTAAATCTCACATCTGACAGTCTTCATGGACTTTCACTTTTCCCACAGTCTTATACTTCAGACTAATTCAATTTATCTCGTCCATTTTACTCAAACAACTGAAACAGATCTATGGTAAATTAATGTACTATAGATAATTTAGAATGCAGCGCAAGAATTCAATGCACACCAGCAGTACTGTATTACCTAAGGATATAAGATTTTAATTTAAAAAGTTAAAGGTCCATAAATCACACTCTATCTACACTTGTCAACATTTCTGACAACCTATTTTAACATCTAGAATTATTTCTTTCTTTATCACATAAGAGATTTTAGTTTAACTCCACTTTACCCTAAAAGGGAACGAGGGAGCCTCAAACAAGTGGGAAAAAGGAGGAGAATGCGGAAGAAAAGTAAAAAAAGCTTGTGGTACCTATAGAAGACATTCCCAGAGTATAGGGACAGGGTACCCATCAGGTGATGAGGAATGAGAAAATAACATTTTTTGTGGTATTTTTTTATCACTTATCTTATGCAGATAAAGCCAAGACACGTGGTCTATAAGGTTGAGAATGCATGTGCAGAAGACAGCTGGTGACAGCACTCCTGACAACACAAGTTTACGTAAGCCTGCTCTGTATTCCAAAGCTGGAGGGCAAAGTGGTGACCTCATTCCTGCTTGGGTCTGTAAACAGCAATTACACGGTGCTGGCAGAAGGAAAATACACGAACGGACAAATTAACGTCAATTCTGACTCAAATCCGGAAGGTAGTCAAGCTTTATTATGTTGTCCTCCTTTCTGTCTCAAGGGCACACTTTAAAGCCAACATCAGGTTGTTTCCACGGCTATCTTCCTGAAAACTGGAGAGAGGAAGTAGTTCAAAGCCACCTTGCAGTTGCCTTCAATATGTGATGGTCAAACAAACAATCTTGGTGTAAATATAACAAACTGATAAAAAACGTAGCAAAAAAAGGGATGAGATGGGGAAATTTCAGACAGGGAAATAGTAATTTATAACAAACAAAAAAAAAAATAAAAAAGGCTTTTCTTAACTATTTAGTCTTCTCTTAAACACCTCCAGGGATGGCGACTCCACCACCTCCCTGGGCTGACCATTCCAATGAGGGATCACTCTCTCTGTGAAAAAACTCCTATTTTTTATTTTTCTGGAATTTGGGGTACTAGGAAGTGGGAAGAGGGACAAAAATGTCAGAAAAGTAGAGGTACTGCTGTACTGGATGTCTCCAAGCATGAATGTTTTCAAATGAAGCAAAGTGCTGGAAGCTAAGTAGCCAACAAACCAGACATACAAATTCAATGCAAATAATATATCAACATTTTAACGACATATATCAAAATGAAAAGCAAAGCAAATAACAATAACTAAATTAGTCATGCTTTTAATGTACCATTTAAATGAACCACTGTTCATTACAGTTTGAAAAGCAATGTACAATTACACCAAACCCGTGATGGTAAGTACTTTTTTCACAGAGCACACCCTTTAGTATGGATTATTTTCCACTGAATTCTTTTTATGATGGGATTTATCCCACCTTATTACAGAATTTTCAAACTGGGCAGCTAATTTTACCCAGCTGAAGAGAAGGAGAGGTACTTTCAGCAAGTAATTTTTTCCACCTATTTGGACTGTTATGAGCTGGCATTCTGCCATTACACTGCTAAAATCCCTTCAAGGGTGCTGAATGGAAAGAAATTAAGCTATTTATTCTCTTAATATATCAAAAAATTCATCAGGCACTTTTACATTGCTACCAGCATCATTTGTCATTCCTTTTGGGGCAGAGGGTAGAGGGTAAGGAAGTTGACAATGGCCCCACTGTGGCTATTGATCTGATTCCATGTGTTTGTTGAAGCAAGGTGTTTTGTGGGTTTTTTTCATTAAAGAAAACAGTAATTGTGTATTTATTCCTCAGTGCCAAAGCTCATATAAAACACGAAAATTACTTTCGGAAATTAAAAATTGCTACTCAATACTAATTTTGTTTTTTAAATTCCCAATCCCCACCTCGTAACTGTGCTTAAATTAGAAGTTATTTAGTTGTAGTTTCAGGCCTTTGGCTTTGATTGTGACTCCAACTCTAAAAAACTTCTATATCTTGTATTTTCCTCCTTTGAAAGAACTTACTGTGATCTCATCGTTCTTATGGACAATTTAAATGGTCTGAACATTTTAGCAGGTCTATAACTCTAGTCCTTCAGCTTCTGAACGTTTTATGCTGTTCTTTTCAGGTTTTGTGGTGTGTTCGAAACATGAACATAATTAGTGACAAAATTTCTGTGTTCAGCTGCAATAATTTTATCCTGCATAAAGTTATGAAATTACATATATTCTAGACATAACCTTGGTTAATTAAGAGTCTAGCACCACATGAATTTTTCTAAAGTAGGTAATGTTTCTGGTGTTTACATGTTTTATGATTACTATATCCCATTGTGTACTTTTACTCCCTGCGTTTTTTTCCTTTTTTGCTTGCAATTCTCTTCTTCAATAGTCATATCTCACTCCTAAGAGAAAAATTGTAATCAATATCTAAATATTTTAAATATTTAAAGGTTTTTAAAATTGTAATCAATATTTAAATTTTTTTCAGCTTTGTTATTGTTAACAATAATTATCTATTTTCTCTGTCAGGTCAGGTACTGCACATGTCCAAAAACACGATTACTTTGAAGTTTGGGAAAATATAAGTTTCTTGATGTTAAGTGTGTCATTCAATATCCTCTTGTGCCATAACAGAGCAAAATAAGCTGTGTTATTTTCTGACCTATCAATATATATTTAGGATACTCTCCATGATGGGTATATTCCTGACGCTGTGCTCCCGGGTTTTCTCAACTCCAGGTAACCTGATCTCATTTTAACTGTTTGATTTTTATATTTGATCTCTGAGCTGATCGCAGGATTACTTTGGATTTTATTTTTTTTAACTCATTTTCTAAAGGAGGGAATGAAAAGAGGTTAAAGGATAGTAGATACTTAGGCCAGAACATTGCCAAAAATAATGGTCAGATCATTGGAAATCAATTAATCCTCATCCACCTTTCTGAAATAAATGATCCACATATATCCTTGCTGAAATTATTTTACCTCATTCAGAAACAGAGACAGAAGTTTTCAGACTTTTTTTTCCCTGTTAAGCTAATCAGTGCAATTAACATTCCCATCCTGACTACTGACATCAGGGCCCAGAATAAAGTGCTCCATAGAGTAGTTCACGGAGATGTGTTAACCAGTCTCTTCTCATCCATTCAGCCCCAGTGAGCACCTTTATTTTGGGCTGCGGTGTCTGTGGTCGGAAGCCAGGTCGTTAAAAAAGTGAATCTCATTCCCAACCCAAAACAAAACTAAGATAATATGGATTCTCTGCTCTGAATTTGCCTTAGGTTGTAGTCGGCCTTAAGAATCACAATAAACTATGGGTGTGTGAAAGAGTTGTTGGTATTCTAAGCTCAGTTAACTGTTAATCACCTCGGCAAACCTGTTGGCTTGCTTTGCGTTCTGGTGCAATTAGATATGTTAACATTCCCCTAAGCACACTGTCTTCACAGACTAATTTATTTTTATGAACATCTCAGGGACACCGAAGACATTTGGCTGAACTTTGTTAATACAACTTGCTGTCAACCTGGTGCATTAATGAAAATAGTTCCACCTTTCTTATATTCTACCGACGTTTAATTTCAAAAGCACAATTAATGTATGCAATGTTATTGCGTGTGTCTCCCTCTCTTTTGTAAGCCAGTAAATGCTAACTTGGGATTTATTAAATGCTAAAATCAGTAGACATTCGTTCAATACAGTGTATTTTAGACTTGATATTAGGAAAAGGTTTTTTACTGAAAAAGTGATCTGCATGTGGATTGGGTTGCCTGCAGAGGTGGTTGAGTCACCAACCCTGGAGGTGTTTCAGGGTAGGCTGGATGAGGGGTTGAGTGATATGATCTAGATGTAGATGCTGGGTTAGTTGGGCTGTATGTTGGACTAGATGATCTTCCAGGTCCTTTCCAGCCTCATCTATACTGTGATACTGTGATTTCTGGCATGTGAATGAGGCAAGAGCATGATCAGTCTTTGGGGGGAGAGGTAAAACTTAAATCCTGACCATCCGAGAGGTTTAAAATCTTTGAACATTCTTTCATTGTGGTTTCTTTTGGTTGGTTTGGGGGTTTATTCTTGTTTGTTTCATTTATTATCAGTTTATTATTGATTTATTATTGGTTGGTTGGTTTATTTTGTTGTGTCAAGTCCCATTTGGAAACATATTTTCATCTTAAATTCCTGCTGCATTTCCAGCATCAGGGTCTTTGTGTTTTTCTCTTGAAAATCTACCCTTGCTATTAGGATTTCAATAACATGAGAATCATTTGTAATAAAATAAGCCAAATAAATATGACATTTTGATATAAGTGTAAAACATTTCTTTTTGCGTTTTGACTACCATAGGTTGAAAATGGTATTTCAAAAACCACATTAATGATCCATATTAAATATAATATGCTATCATTTCATTTTCTGGAAGATAATATTTTATTGCATATGATTTTTTTTAAATGGCTTTTATCTGCAGATTGAATGACTGCCCTGAAAACTGAACATTTTGTCCATAAAAGATTAAGATTTCTTTAAAAAGGCATAAGCAAAACAGTATTTTCCCAGTACCTCTGTCTTTTCTATGTTTTACTGATGTATTTTGAGTTCTTTTCTTTTTGAAAATAATATCCATTCAGAATTCACTACTTCTGGTCAGGAAGACAGTCAGAATTTCCAAAACCTAATGCATTCTTAGAAAAAAAATTGCGTTAATTTTCTTTCCCGTTATTAATATTACAATTGATCCACGTGTGTGCACTTTTAAAGACTGAGAACTAAGTCTAAGAACACTGCAAATAATGCATCTCATAACAATTTGGAGACAAGGAATGCTAAGATGTTTTGTGTTTCAAATATTTGAGGGCATTAAGGAAATGTCACTCGGGGCAGGAAGAATACTAAGAAAAAAAATCAAAATAAACTTATGTATAAGTCCCCTCACATGTTTAGTAAGCAAATGATAGACTGACTCTTTATTTCTGGATTAGCTGCCTGAATCCAAAATAATAAAACAACAAACATGAGACATGGTTTCTGTTTGTATAAGGTAATGAACACCATGGAAATATGAAAATTACTTTGATATTTTTGCATTTAAGTTACACATACAGGTTTTAACTGAAATGGATCTTCCCTGAGCTACAGTATTACAGAAACACTCAGAACACCCTTAGTCCCTTAAAATTTGCATCTTCATCAGAGATATTACACAGAATTACACAGAATTACTATTTCGGTTGGAAAAGACCATAAAGGACATCCAGTCCAACCACAGTCTAACCTCAAATTAGAATATGGATACATAAAAATAATTGAGTTTTTTCCTTTAAAGGCTTCAAGGATTTGTGCAGGGAAGCAGCAGGAAGAAGTAAAAGGACTTCCAGTCTCTTCTTACAACTGGTCTTTTACTAAAACAGGGTATAAATCACGTAACTGGTCTTATTGCTACCCCAATATGTAAAGAAAACTAGTTTAGAATCCCTTCTTGAGTTCTGACAGCAGGGCTGCTACATCTAAACAGAACTGAGCTGTAAACCAGAAGGAGGAAAATGTGTCTTATCCAGAATGAATCATCCATCCCACAAATGAACGCCTACCCAGGCCAGGAATTCTTTGGGCAGCAGCTGGGTTAAGGACACACCTTTGGTACGTTCACTTCTTCCCATAGACTGTACAGGGAGGCCAAGAGCCTAACCCAGGATGCTGAATTCCCTCTGGCAATGCTGAGACAGGGCCATGGTAATACCTCACTAGAGAAATGGGCAGACTCCAATAATACGAGATTTAAAAGCCTAAGTGCCGAGTTCTTCACTATGGGCAGAACAACCCCATCCATCGCTATCGACTGGGGGATGAGTGGTTGGAGAGTGGTGAAATGGAGNGCGTTTGCTTGGGAGTTGGACTCGATGATCCTGTGGGTCCCTTCCAACTCAGAATAACCTGCGAACCTGTGAACCTGGTATGGTCCCAGGCAACAGAGACCTGCAGGAAGTCCCAGAGGAGAACTACAGGATATTTAGGCAAAATCACGACCTGTGCCATCCCTGTGGATGAATCCTTCAGTGATCCCAGCCATTTAAGAGGTAATTTCTTTTCTAAATACCCATGTCCAGTCATTCTCAAGGAAGCTGCTCCCTCCTGTGCACAACACAACACAACATGACAGCACAAACTGCAGTAGAAGCGAGGAGAAAAAGCTAAACTGAAGAGATATCATAACAACATCAATACTAAGACTGGAAAGTCATATAGTAATATAGCTGTCAATACTGGAAGGCTCCCAGGAGCAGCATTTCTTGTGCTTTTTCAGTGCTACTATTGCATGTTTCAATAGATTTTACTTGCTGAAAGCTTGGCTTAATACTCAGCTTGAGTCTACCTTCCCTTTTCTTCACACCATTATTTCTAATTTCTATTAAGATTCTTTAAATGAGGCTCTGTTCATGCTGAGCACAAGAGATTCTGCTCAGGCTGTGGTCTGCTCTTCAGAAAAGAGGAAAACACGGAGTGTGAAATACTGAATTATGTCAGTGACTTACTGTTTGTCCATTAATCCTATACAGGTTCCTTTACCCACTTTGTAGGCTTTGCCATTTTAGTTTTATCTCTCAGAACACATCTCTTATTCTTCTTATTCTTTAAATAAGTACCAGGAAATGATTTCTTTCTTTTCAGCCTGAGGACACTCAAATCAATGAGAAGAAAAGAGTCAGTATTTCTTTCTTTCCTTTTTCCCCTTTTTTCCCTTTCTTTCCTTTCTTTCCATTCCTTCTTTTCTTTCCTTTTTCTTTCTTTATTTCTTTCCTTTTTCTTTCTTCCTTTCTTTCTCTCTCTCTCTTTCCCACTGACATAATTTATTAATACCTTTAATTGGCTTGGCCAACATATTTGCCGCTCTATGACACTCAAGATGAAACATAATTTCCCCATATTCAACTCCACGGAGTTTTGACGTTGACTTTTCTTTAATCAGGGTATCAAATCTTCTCCAAACCTTTCAGTTTTCTATTCAGCACTGAGGATTTGCAAGGTGAATTACTTTTCATCTACACATAATACAACATGATTCTGCAGACATTTAAGAACAAACCTGCAGACTAAATCCAGGTGCATATTTGCAGCAAGTTAGTCAGCAATTTGTAAGTCCACAGGAAAAATTGCGTCCCCTAATCATGGTGATACTATTCAGAACAGCTCATCTGGGGCTCATATATCTCTAAAATAATTTATTCATATATCTTGACTCTTAGTCATATTCTTTTGTCACATTTCCTTCCTAAATCATTAACACCACTAATATTTCTTATTTATTACTGAAAAGTAAGAAAACACATATAATACATAATTCTATCTCACCTTTAAATGTCTAAATGCCTTTAATACTGCAGCCCTACCTAATTTATGTGCATTCAAAACAGAGCATGGCCATTTAAAATGTTACTCAATATTCAAAGCCGTGTACTTGTCAATATTTTTTAATGAAAAAAATCACAGGAAAATGCTAGAAAATGCCATAGTGCTTATCTAAAGGTGTTTGTCTGGGTTCTCTTTAGCATCACTAAGGAAAGATGGGTTTGGGGATGATGATTAACCCTTCCTAAACCTGATGCCCATTGAGATTGAGGAGATCATGTCTTGAAACTGCTTCTCTATTAATTCTAAGATAACTCATAGTAAGTGTGAAATACTTCTGGGTTTTCACATAGGATGTTTGGCAAATGTTATTGTATTGACTTGTAGTATTTTCTCTTCTCTTCTGCACCAAGTGTCTCTGCCAAAAACACCTTAAGCACAATTTTAACAAGGACCCAAACTTTCACTCAAGTGAATTAATCCTGGACTTTAAGTGGTAACAATATCTACAGAATGTGTTGCTTTGGATAAGCCTGAGTGTAAAGAGAGAAGCACTAATGAAAGGAAAACACCTTTTCATGTTCACTTTATGACAAAATATGCAGCAGACTCTCCTTTGTGTTTGATTATAAACTTTTGGAAAAGCTGGAGCCTTCTGGCAATGCACCAAACCTTCCTGCTTAGTTTCAGTCTAACAACTCCAACCCAAGTATTCCCTCACAACTTCCCTCCATGGTGCTCTTTACAATGTCCTTAAGTTTCACAGGTTCACAGGTTATTCNCTCCCTCCAGGCAATGTGCTGAAGGATTTGTTACTACAGATATTAATACGCCATCAAATAAAGAAATTCTTTTTAAACTGTGTGTCAAATGCAGAATTATCATCACTAATACAAGAGTTCTATTTCTTTTCTTTTTTTTTCAATCTAATGCATTTTCATTGATGTAGCTTTCTTAGCAAACTTGAGGGACACTGTAACAGAGAAACTGTGATGACCTTGGACTGATTCAGTGCTGAGATTCTTAATTTGAATACATAATATTGTCTGGGAATACATATTCAAAAAAGGACGATATGGACCACAGGAGTAACTTTTTTTTTTTTACACCCAGTTAGGTTGTCAGTCATAACTGGTGCACTAATTCCAAAATTAATTTCAGCCACCTAAATAACATTTTAGCAGCACATATTTAGAGAAGGATTCAGATGCATAAAATGCTAACCAGAATTTAAATTACAGAATTATAGAATATATATATTCTGTCTCTATATATAGATATCTCCACATATAATATATAGAGAATATAAAATATAGAGAATACTACTCCAAAAGTACATTTCTCTACACTAAGGTCTTCCTATAAGTCTACATAGAAGACATGGAGTTGAAATTAGCATATATAATTTGTTTTTACATGAAGATCTCAAAATATCTTTAAAGTAGATTTTTATTACTCTCCTCCTTGTGTGGGTGAATAGAAACTACTGCTGCCACATATGTGCCAATTTTGTGGCCACAAAGCCTGGCAAAACATAAATAAAACAAATAATAATAAGTAATATAATANCTGGACACAAAGCCTGGCCAAAAAAAAAAAAATTGTATATTATTATTACTATTAATAATAATAATAGCTTTTCCTTTGTAACATACTTTTTTAAAATTACCAAAACGTTTTAGGCAGAGATTTTGAGGGGAACATAAAGAAAAAGAATATTGTTTGGATTTCAAAACTTCTTTTGGATAAGGACTGTGTAGATTTCAGGTTGATACTGGTAATGTAAAAATGTGATCACTGTTGCATGAAAATTTGAGACTACTTCTATTTTTATTTTTTTAACAAATCTAGTGAACCTCCCTCTAGTCAGTCACTACAAAAAGAATTTATATTACAACCTAGTTAATATCTTGGACTGAAATCTTACAGAGCTCTTGAGTTTAGGTAAAAAATAATTGATACATTTCAGATATTGAGTTCGTCAGAGAACATAAATATTCTCCTCAAAAGAACTTCCAAGTTGTTTTGTTTTCCTGTAATATTTTGTTAAGGAGCTCCATTGTGATTGTTGTGAAAAGTTTCTTGTTTCATTTTTCTCATTTCTCTCTGCAAGGTATATTAAAAATCAAAAAAATATCAAAAACTGTTATTACATTCTTCTTAAGGCAAAAATTCCCAACTAATTTTTATGACTTCCAATAATTTCATTTTCAAAAGTAAATTTAGGATAATAAAATAGTTTAGTTGAAAATCCCTATGCTTATTCACAAGTTTATACCACAAAACCAGGATATTATTTGCTATTTTTAAAACCTAGATGATTTCTTTCAGTTCTAATAGATTTTTTGTACTCCCAGTTGTTTTTCAACTCCAGCAAGTAGATCTTCTTTTCCTTTTCCATTTGCTTGTAGCAAATCATTGGAATTATTTGGAATAAAATGGTTTCACGAATGGAACTTTGGCCTCGATCGAGCTTGAAGAAAAGTGTTTTGCTCTTTCTTTGGTCACTAACCCCCTGTGCAATCTTCATCCGGCTTTATTACTTCTTCTTTCCCTTTTCAGACACTTTCCTCCATGTTTGTGATGTCAAGTCTTACAGTTCAGAGTACAGACAGACTCTGTGTCTCCACAGCTTTTAGCACAGTAAGGCTTTAATCACAAATAGCTTGTAAAAACATCTATATTTATCTTTACAGTCAAAGGATTTGCTCGTGTTTGGTCTAGACAAAATCGTACGGTTCCTCTTGCACGAGGAATGGAAACATCATATATTTCTTCAGATTCGTTATTCTCAGGATGGTCTGTACTTATCCCTAGGAAGGATGAGTATTTTACACCTGCAGGCACTTAAGGCAGACCCCTTCACTTGCTAAAATTCCACACTTATGGTTCGCATGAACTCAGTTACTACCCAAATATGGATATTAGGGCATGACGCTCAAGGAACCTCGTGCCCAGGGAATTCCTTTAACTTCTGATGTGGAATAGTCTGCATTTGTAAATCTTATAAACTATCTTTTCCGAATGTATTAGCAAAGAAACAAGCTGAGGGATCTCTACATCGATGCAAGAAGCAGCTTGTTGGATAAGAGCCCGAAGAAGGGGTGTTCAGACACTACAGTGATGGGCAGCAGATTTAAATCCCACAGTGTGAGCATGGGGTTAGCAGAAATGTCAACGGGAGTCCACAAAGCAGAATGCCACCAGTGTTCTCACTGGGAGACAGGAAAAGGGAAATGAGTTTTTGAAAATAGTCATAAATAATAAAAAATGGTTGGCCTATAGCGTTTTTCTTCAATTAACAAGAAGAACTTGAACCCAAAATAAAGTGCCTCGAAGAAAATCAGTCCAGTCTTGAGGGTCAGGGGGTTTGATCAGGATAGATCAAGTGTCTGAGCAATTTTCAGATGAGTAATTTATTTCCTGTTTTGAAAGAAATTGCTTAGCCTTGAAAGGTTTGTCAGGAACATTATCAAGGTTTTTTTAGGAGTGTTCAGGGAGTTCAGCAGGAAGAAAGCAGTACATTCCTTGCAGATCCCTTCCAAACTAAAATACAATTCCATAAAATATTCAGCATCTTTGTGGGCTTATAGGAACCCTTTCTCCTAGGATAAGGAACTGAATCTGTAGCATATATAATGAAGCCATAGGTAATCATGGTCATAAATGAGGGCAGAATCCATCCTTCTTTTCATGAAGCTCTTCTGGGGCACAAAAACTCAGGGAGCTCTGCAGCATGTCAGAGTTATTATCCAAATTTACGAGCCAGTAACCAAGCTGCAGCACAGCTCCCACAGAGGCTGGAAAAATGTTCATGGGCACCCCCAAAAGCAGGTCCTTTGAGTCACAGAGGCTTTGAATTTGCCTCTGAGAACTACCAGGGCTCTTACTCCCCATCCCTTTGCAGAGAACTCTCTGGGAACACTCTGTACTGGTCCCAGCTCCCTACCCTACCTTGAGCAGGAGAGGGTAGATCAATGTCAAAAAAACAAACCCCATAACACAAGGAAATCCATGACTGGACAAAAAGGAGTGATGTATTTTGTCTGGTGCTTGGTAAATGGGAGAAACTGCTCCTGAGATTGGAGGTGAGGGAGTCCAGCCAGCTCTGTGCCAGACTGGGACCAGATGGACGGCACTGGGTGAATCACTTCCATTCTGTTTCCTTTTCCAGTCTTTCATTTACTGATTTTTTTGGAAGATCCGGCCTTCATAATTGAAATGTTCAACATGTGCATTAAAACCCCCACATTTTAATGAAGATTTCCTTCCTGGTAATACATGTAGCAGAATGTTCTGCCTGGCATGGGGAAAACAACTCAAACAAATGGACAAGAGAGTCAAGCTGCTTTTGGTGTTAAATAATCCTTAAACCAGTTTGACTCGTCAATACCAAAGTTAAATACGCTGATAGAGAGATGAGGATGTGGTAGAACTGGTAAAATACCCAGGAAAAGGAAGAAAAAATTGATAGTAATAATAACTTATCCAAAGCTGCTGAGGTGACACAGCTGGCCTGGAGACATATGGCTGGCAGTCCACCGCTCTATACTGTAAAAACAAAGTCCCAAATTTTATTGGCAGGGTCTTCTTGGAATCTATGTGTGGAGATTCCTCCCACGAGTCAGGACATCCCTCAAGGTTAGTCCCTCTAGGCTGAGCAAAAAAACTTGACTCCCTTTAATCCAATTGCTTTAATACCATTGCTTCAATATTATTGCATAATGCACTATACTATAATAGTTGTATACTGTGTAGTAGATTATTCTGATTAAGACCTATCCAATAATTATCACAATAAATCATGTATATTTGTAAACATATCTCTGATTTGCAATCCTTAATCCTGTGGCACAAAGTTGCATAGAGGTTAAATCACACCATTCTAGNACTTGACCACAGTCACTGATATGGGTGAGTAATATCAATATCTACTTAATAATTGTTTTTACTCCCTTTAATCCAATTGCTTTAATACCATTGCTTCAATATTATTGCATAATGCACTATACTATAATAGTTGTATACTGTGTAGTAGATTATTCTGATTAAGACCTATCCAATAATTATCACAATAAATCATGTATATTTGTAAACATATCTCTGATTTGCAATCCTTAATCCTGTGGCACGAAGTTGCATAGAGGTTAAATCACACCTTTCTAACAAAGGGACTCTACCTCATCCCTGAGAAGGTTGCTCCAGTTTTTGTGGTACTCCTCACTGCCTGTGTGAGGAAGTCAGATATTTGTTTCACTACTTCACTATATGCTTAAAATGCACATCTCCCTGGGGTGTCCAAGGCTGGATCCCACTATTATCAAGTCTTCAGAGTAAATATTTTTTCCCAGCATGAATCTGTGCTAATAAAATAGAGCTCTGGTTTTATCCAGGTCCCATAGCCATTGCTGTAATACAAATAATCACAAACACAAGATTGATGTTCTCAGAAGGGGTTGGAAAAATAGGTTTAAGGCGGTAAAACTTATGTAAATATTGTCAAATAAGGCTGACTGGAAATCTGTGAGGAAAACGGTGAAGAATGAGGTAAGAAAAAGTGATAAAAAGTATGGGTGGGGGAAAAAACTCCAACAAATAGTTAATTTTACAAGAGAGTCATATTTGTAGATATGAAGCTTTACACACATTTCTCCCTGGCAGATCCCTTCTGATGGAGAATGAAAATCAAAAAGACCTGATATTGCTTTGTCACTAATTCAAATGGAATAATATAATTTTAGAAAAAAAAATCATAAAAATGAGGGAGAGAATCAACATGGGAGGTATGGTCACATGGAAATGGAGATTTGGTTTCGAAGGAAATAACAGACAGGCATATGGATTAACGTGGAGAGACATTTATTTACAGGATGCTATTTTTGGAAACAGTGTGTTAAATTATAAAATAAAACCTAGAAAAATTGACAGAACAATTTATTTACAGTGTTTATAAGACACTTATTTTCAATCCACCCATGAGTGTGTGAAGGTGGGTACTTATTGCCAATTACTAATTAGAAATGGTAATAAGTCGAAGGAACATAGATGTGAAAGGTTGACTTGAGAAGAGACAATGTAATCCTTTAGGTAATTTTGTAGTTATTATTCACCCACACACTGGAAATTTTAGAAGCTGTTTTATAAAGTTGTCTGTATAATGTAAGCGTGACCATCTGTCAGAGATAACCTGCGTATCCCAAAAATTTACGTATCAGCTTAAGATGTAAGAGCACACAGTCCCTTCATCAGCAAAACCTCTACGATGAGAGAGAAACCATACACAGGTCACAGGTTATTATTCAGAGGTTATTTTGAGTTGGAAGGGACCCACAGGATCATCGAGTCCAACTCCAAGCAAGCNTGTAGGTGCACACACCAACCTACACGTGTGCTCTTGTCATGCCTCTTTGGTAATATTTTCCATTATACAGGCACGACTTGAAAATCTGCCTCAGTACATGGGTGAGTGTCCTCTACCATGCAGGAGACCTGGGGTTTGATTCCTTCCAGGGAGTTAGTGGTGCTGTTTAAGAGTTGGACCTTGTGGGTCCCTTCCAGCTCAGAATATTCTCTGATTCTGTGACTTGCACAGTTGTGTGATGCGTCTTCGGAACGTCTAGAAAGTTCATTCCCGGGGAGGGCACGAGGGAATCAGGGGAGATATATAGGAAATAAAATTGCAGAAAGGAGACAGACGTCATTAATCCATCGACCTGGCTGCTTGGCTCTGCCTTTCCGTGCATTGCTGACTCCCTGGCAGGCTCCAGCCAGGGAGCGTAGGAAGTGCTAATGCGATCTGACTTGGGATCAATACTAACATGGTCTTAGATGCGCTGTTTGTGCTTGCTAGAGTACTAGTTTGGAGACACTGCTGGATTATGTTTTACACCTTTTTAGCATCTAACAAGCATTCTGGGCCTCTAACAGAAACCAAACACAATTATCAGAAGGCAGAGAAAGGCTGGAGGACTTGGTGATGTTGTGATAACAAGAGTGAACCTTTGACCTCTTTGTTAATAGTCTGAACTTTGCTTAAATTAGTCATGACAGAGGGCTAAACTCTGCGCTGACTTTCACCCTTTAGAGCCTCGTGAAAACGAGCAGACTTGCAGGAATTCATAAAGATCTAAAATTTGGTCTTCAGACTGAAAAAACAATTAGAAATTATTAAGGATTCTGCTGCTATGATTAATTTAGAGGTGCAGGCATACAGTAAGTGGCACCAGTCATTGCCAGAGGTTGTGGAGCAGAGTCCATGGGGATGCCATGGCTGCAGACTTCATCTTTCCCATCCTCAAAGAGATGAGCTCAGCCGGTGCCACCAGCTGTGGGAAGGCAGTCTGGGTGAGCTGTGGGTAAAGCTCTTCTGCCTTCCAAAGCTAACCCAGCTCTCTCCTAAAAGTGCCAAATCTGTGTGAAACAAGAGCCTAAACAAACTTAAAATCACTTAGTGGTTCTAATATCTGTTCACTGCAGAGATACAGAGTTACAGCTCCCATTCTAGCTACAGGATGCCACTTAGACATTATGGTGTGTAATAATTTCAGACAGCATATTTATACAGAGACATTTAAGCTCCCTAAAGCATTTTACGTGTAAAACGTAGACAAGCATTATTTCATTTACTTACAAAATGAAGTCATCCATTCATCTGAAATACTACTCAGTACTCTTCAAGTATATTAATCTTTAAGTAAAATAAAAAATAAAAAGACAAGGAAACCTATGGAGGAAAGGGACATGGAAGGTATAATCCACAAAAGATAATGGCCTTGTTTGAGTCCAAGTTCCTCCTGATAATACGGGGAAAATTCTTATCTGAAGAAAAGAATCCTTCAGAATTTTTGTTCTCTCTAGTAATCTGAAAAAATCAGGCGCTTTGTTTGTGTGTATCACTCAGTCTTCTTTCTCATTTTTAAATTATGAAGGGTAGGACACTCTCATCAATTCAGACATTTGAGAAAAATCGGTCCATTTCAGATTTTCTCTCCCTTTCTCTGGAGTCTGAATGATAACAGCCCACGGACAAAAGTCCTCCCCCAGATCCATCTGGAATGCCTCCATCAAAAACCTCAGAATTAGACTCACTAGAATCACTACATGGACAAAGTGTTAACAAGCCTGTTACTTGAAACTGCACAATCTTCAGTCTTCCTCTGCTGTGACTGACTTCAGTATCAGGATTTCCCTGAGTGTTTCCTGTCTGAAAAATTGTTGCTAGAGATGCAAAGAAACAAACATTGATGAGTCTGAGGAACCATGGAGTGTCTGTGCTGCCGTTTTTCTTTATAATAAAGAAAAAGAGGTGTTCAATTTAAGGAAGAGGTATGTTCAATATAAATAAGCAAATGT
>WEKX01017337.1:85481-139993 GCA_013390025.1 Pitta sordida
GCGGTGCATGGGGTTGTTATGGCCGAAGTGAAGAACCCGGCACAACTATGTAGAATCAGTTTCCTCATTTTATTGCAACTTTTTTAGGTTTTATTTTTCTCTATTTCCAAACCAGAAATAAAAAGATAGAATTTAAATTTTAAAAAAGAATTAATAACCTAAAATATAAAGTAGCCTCCATTTTGTTTGGAATTGTTTCCTTAGTTCTGGTAACTTAAAAAGTACTTCATTTAACTCAAAGTGAATAACCAGAAGATAAATTTAAATCAGAAAATCAGAGATATTGAAAGAAGGTTTTTTAAAAGAAATTAAATCTCCCTACTTTTCTGCAAATCCACTCAGTTTCAGGAAATTGGTCCTTTCCAGCAAATAAAGGTTGTAGAAAATTTTGTGGCCTGCTTCAGTTTTGTGATCTGTAATACCATCATTTCGTTCCAAATCACCACTATTTTAGCAATGCCCAAGCAGTGCAAATTTTGAAAAATAATATCTTAGTCCACCCTGTGTCACAATTCTGAGCACTGGGACACCCAGACATTTTAAAAATGGACAATTTTTCATGAGGGTCTCTGAAACAGGTTTTAAGTCTCCAGTCTTTGCTGTTGAATTTACCTTCTCATACAAAAATAAGAACAGAGTTATAATTACCTCAAGGCAGTTATTTTCAAAGAGTATCTGGTGCATTATATCTGCTCAACAGGAGAGTCTCAAAGAGTGTGGGGAGACAGTGTGAAAAGAAATGTAAGGAACACAAGAAGCTGGGAAAACTGGCATGTGCATGAACACATGCCGGGAAAGGCAAAGAGGCATCTTTCCTGGGGTGTCTTTGGAGAATTATGACATCAAATTTTAAAACACTTCGCAAAAATGTGGCAAATTTCTCTCAGCTGGTAGCTCTGTTAATGTCAGCGGAGTTAGAGTGGGAATGAATTTGTTCCAATGAGGGCATCACGAGGAGTACACTCCTGTTAGACTGTTGCATTGGTTATTAATTCACTTTCCTTTCGGTGCTCAAGAGTAGAGCTGAAGCTTCATGGATCTATTTTTAAGCTATGTAAAGTATTTGCTTCACAGATCAAAGAAATACGAAACCAAACTTACCCTAGCACAGACTGGTGGGAAAAACGGGCTAGACTGAAAGAAATGTCTTTGAAGTATTCCAGGGACCCAGCATGAAGCCTGGTTAAAGTTGTATAGCTTTCCATTCGAAAGGTCACGTTCAGAATTGGCTTATAACTTTGTAAGAGAGTTGCTTTTCAAGTCGAAATTGTCCATAGTTATTCACAGTCAGAGACTTTAAAAAGAAAAAAAATAATGAGCAAAAAAGGAGGAAGTGATTTTTAAATTTTACTTTTGATTAATTGCCCACAGTGCATACGAAAGAAAAGATTGAACAGGTGGTGTGTATTGGCATCAAGAAGGTGAAAAAAGTCATTCAAGCAGATGAGAAACTTGCCTCCCTGAGTAAAGAGGGTGACCTGGGAAGCACTAAATGGATTAGGGGCTATACTGGGGCTGAAGAAGGGGAGAATGGTGGCTAAATCACACTATCACAGTATAGATAAGGCTGGAAAGGACCTTGAACATCATCTAGTCCAACCTATAATACAACTAACCCAGCATCTACATCTAGATCATATCACTCAGTACCTCATCCAGCCTCCCCTTGAACACATCCAGGGTTGGTGACTCAACCACCTCTGTGGGCAACCCATTCCACATCCAGATCACTCTTTCAGTAAAAAACCTTTTCCTAATATCAAGTCTAAACTTTCCCTGTTGAAGCTTAAGACTGTGACCTCTCGTCCTGTCCCTAGAGACCAAGGAGAAAAGACCAACCCCTGCCAGACTACAACCTCCTTTTAGATAGTTATAGACAGCGATAAGGTCACCCCTGAGCCTCCTCTTTTCTAGGCTAAACAGACCCAGCTCCTTCAGCCTCTCCTCGTAGGGCTGATCTTCCAGCCCCTTTCCCATCCTTGTTGCCCTTCTCTGAACTTGTTCCAGCACCTCGACATCTTTCTTGAACTGAGGGGCCAGTTGGGGACAGTCCCCTTCCACATTCCTTCAGCTTTGCATTTTCAGCCTCTCCACAGTGGATTTTCACTCCAGGAGCCATCTGAGCAATAGTCTGTGGTGTGTAGTTAGCAGAGAAAATAGCCCCAGGCTATGGGACAAAACAAGTCTCCTTTGTGCTGGGTCTAAACTTTACAACTGACACATCAGAAACAGAACAACTCAAAGGGAACTGTCAGTTGTAAAGTTTAGACCTCGCCCAGGGAAGGGTGCTTAGCTAATTCATGAGCTAGAACCTGGCCTGACATCCACAGCCCCTGGAGATATGGTATGTCTTCAAGCTGAACTCTAGATTTGGCACAGGGTCAAAACCACAAAGCTAGTGAGGCTCATACAGCCTGTACTACATCCTAAAGTACCATCCCTTCAGGGGTTCGTGTAGTTAGAAATTCATGCAGGAAAAGGGTCTTCTCCTTTATGTCCATGAAGGATCTCTGATGGATAGTCACTAGGAAACAAAGACAGCTGCGGCAGTGCTGAGTGAAACTCAAGATCTCTACCTTGATTTTAGAGGTGCTTTATAAGCAGCTGCTGGGTAAGGAGAAGGGTGCTATATCAGGTATTGTCCTGGCCCTGTGTCATCACAGANATGGGTGAATTTTGGCATACACTGCGAAAAGAAGGGTGCTATATCAGATATTGTCCTGGCCCTGTGTCATCACAGACGTTTGTCTCCTTCCCTCCATGGGCTCCCCCTCCCCAGCCCTGGGAACATGGCACACACCTTTGCTGTTCCCACAGCTGTCCTCCGGCTCCTCACGCTGCTCCTGCAGCAGGTGGAAACACCAGTTGCTTGTCTCCTGGCAAAGGAACAGAAAATTGTCTCTGATTAAACAGGTGCCTCCTTCATGGATTTCCTCTGAGTGAAACCCATCCTGTTCTCTTCCAAGCCCACACACCACCCCAGGCTAACCTCCCTCCTCCCTTTTCTGTTTGACTCTGTCCTCAAACAGCTGAAAATTGATTTCTGCTCTATCCCCCTGAGAGGACACTGGGGTTGTTCAGCCTGGAGAAGAGGAGGCTCAGAGGCGACCTAATTGCTGATTACAACTACCTGAAGGGAGGTTGCAGCCAGGTGGGTGTGAATCTCTTCTCTCAGGCTGATGACACCAGAACAAGAGCTATGCCAGGGGAGGTTTAGGCTGAAGGTTAGGAAGAGGTTTTTCACAGAGAGAGTGATCCCTCAGTGGAATGGTCTGCCCAGGGAGGTGGTGGAGTCGCCATCCCTGGAGGTGTTTCAGAGTCGGCTGGATGAGGCAATTAGTGCCATGGTTTAGACAATGGGTTGGTGTTGGGTTACAGGTTGGACTTGATGATCTCCAAGGTCTCTGCCAACTTTGCTAATACTGTGATACTGTGATACTGTGACAGAGGAAAGCCTGCAGAGGTGCCTCCTCAGCGTTGCCCGTTTCCTGGCACCACAGGTCCCTGCCCCTCTCCTTGCTGTCGCCTTTTTGTGGGGAATGAGATGCAGCAGTAAACAAAGAACAGGCTTTGTCTGATCAAGCACACTAATGACCTGACCAGTCGATACTACCTTATTCATTTATTAGAAACTGAGAAAAGGCCTGTTACCTTTTGAGGCCTGCCTCCTGCAGGTGGTGGGTTTATTTGTTTAGTGTATACGAAGTTATCGATCGGAATATTTAGTCAAAAGTTAGAATGCTTATTGTGAAGTGTTGCTGAGATGGGTGGTTTTACTGAGCTAATCTGAAGCAGAAATTATTAAAGTCAGGTCAATAATATAGATTGTTCCCTTCTTTAACATCTTGCTCAAAGAAATACAAATGAATTTATTTATTTCCATTTGTAGTATAGATTTCTGCATCCATCTCCAATATACTGATGTTTATTCTTTGGGGGAAACAGCTGGTAGGTCTTTCCTTATCATATTTACTGTCATTAAATTTGTTGAATAATTTTGATGCGTAATACAATGTCTACATCCTGTGAAACACCTCAATGAAATCAGTGTTTAAGGCTCTCCCATGACTTTGAAAAACATTTAAAAAGCAAATATATTATGGGTTCTTGACTCAGCTCGGGAAACATGCTTTCATATTTCCCAGCAGTATTCTCCCTTTTGCCATACATCAAAAAGCAGATTTCCTCCCCTATAGCTTTCTAGTTTCCTATATAGATGCCTTTGTCTGCATTAGACCTTTACACATTGTAAATCATACCCTACACGCACAATGAGGTTTGTTTGTGACTGCAAACAGGAGTCTTTTACCTCCTTTCTTCCAGCAAAGTAATTTGTGTTTTGGTAATTATATTGCTTTTAACATGTGCAATTTCTGTTTGAATAAAGCCCGTTGCAGCTGGAGTTTGCATTACTGCTCAATCATAAAGCACTCTATGAAAACTTTGGAGGCACAGAAATGAAGGATCATTTGCAAGGGGAACATGTACAAAAGGTCACATTTGATACTCAGATACCATTGATGCTTCCCCGCATCCCGGCTCCTCCTCCTCTGAGCCGCAGGGCTGCATTGATAAGCACATTTATCTTCCCCCACGGTAAAAACATCCTGCTTTCTAGAATCACTCAAGTACTGCAAAAAACCAGTGGGGTCTCCCCAGAGGCATGTCCTCATGTCTAGTTGTTCATATTTGTGTTTTTCAGCTGTCTCACACAAGCGTGGCAGCCACATTCGGGCACATTCATCACTTCAGCATTAGGAGCCTTATCACTTGCTGTCATAAGGTGATCCTCTGACAGATGCTCTGGCATTTTCATCACCCTGGATACTGTTTCCATTATATCTTGTATAGGTTCTCTGAAGGGAGATGACAAGCACATGTGGAGACAAATTCTTTGAAACACTGAGTAAACCTCGGTCTTTCTTTTCAACGGGGTGTTGAATATTTCAAGTTTATTTGGAAATGAGCTGTGCATCCTGGAGGATTTGGGCTTGAGTTGTTTTTGGAGGGGGTAGAGTGTGGTGGTGGTGAAGGTTCTTATCCGTAAGAATAAAATAACTATGGTCCTGTTAGAGAATTTTAATTCACCACACTCTATTTATTATAACTCACCAATGTCAAGGACCTTTTAAACATATGCAATGAGTTTCACACATCCATCTCTTTGTTATATGATTAAACCAAATCACAGAGAGATGGAGGGTGTGTCCAAGGTCCTACCATAAATTGGAAAGTCTCTTACAGCAGATCCATAGTATTTCATATTCTATCCCTAATAAATGTATGTGCTGATTCTTTTTTCCCTCCGAGCACTGGCAGCCAGTCTGGAGTGGTCTGAAGGGGGAAATTCTAAAAAATAATAATATGACTTTAGAAAGGATACTTCTGCCTATCTTCTTTACAATAACCTTTCTCGTTCAAAGCTGGCAGAAAAAAAACCCACTTGTTATTTGCTTTTTTTTTTTGGTAACTTGAACTCTTTGCAGTGTTTGTTATTTTCCTCTTCTGCAAGGAGGGCATAGAAAAGCACATTTATTGTACTGTCTGTCCTAAGTTAACCACAGGGCTTCAGGTTTAATATCTCAGCACCATGTTCACAACATCTGGGAGGGAGTGAAGTTCCACTAGAAGATGGTATTATTTGGTTTTCTTCCAAGGCTGAAAGAGTTTAGGAATTCCTTAAAATTCTACAGCATACATCCTAATGTCGCCAAATCCTTCCTCCATGTACAAGAGCAACAGCAATTACCTCTATGGCAATAGTCAATGAAAATCAAAATATAACAACATTATGTATGTGCTTTTGTAGGAGTGAATCTGATGCCTAATTTGGTCATAAACCAGTTACTGCAGACAAGTGGTTTTTGGGACACTTTTTCACACTTTGAACCTGGAAAAGACAGGTCCTGAGATAAGAATTTAATGGAAATATTTGTTCTTTTTCTTATTAAAAATAAATTTTCAACATGCACTGTGTATACAAAGGTAATTTTTACCTATTTTTTCAGCAGGGAAGGGTCGTTGGTTTTTCTCTGGTTTCTGGCTTTATGGGTTTCAAACTGTTGCTGTTCACAGTTTTGAAGAACGCTGGAAATAAACACTTTCCGAAAATTCATGGAGATTATAACAAAGACTTCTGCATGCTCCTTCCCCATTTCATTTCTCAAAGACTCCATAGGAGAGGCAAGAACCCAGCTTCTGATATTTTGATTTATCACCAAGATCCCTGATCAATATACCCTTGATCTCAGCAGGACTCTCCCACTGAGAGCTGGCCAAGGTGCAGATTTATTTAGAACAAAGCAGCCAGTCTGTGGCTGTTCCCAGATGATTTTCTCCACACTTCAGGTTTGTGAGCTCAGCTTACAGGCTGGCCGGCTCAACAGATCTCTTTCCCCCTCAGTTATTTCAAATTATCAAGGCATAAGACCAAGGCAGTCCAGATATGTCAGATTATATATATTCTCTTCTCACTGTATCCTCCTATTTTTCCAGTACATTTTCTGGGCCAGTTGCATTTGTTCATTTGTTTGGCTTTATATAATTCTAACATTTGAATTGACCCAGCAAGGTAGACCTATCTAAAAGATTGTTTCGTGGCTAAGAGTGATGACCTGAAGAAAAGCCACTAAATATCCCAGGTAAAACTTGGCCTTTTTAATTATAACCTCTCTGGTAGGCCTGAGAGGTGTATATAATTTTTTTAATATTCACAACAAGAAGAAGCTTTTCCATGAATTCCTTTAGTGCTGCTGCTCCCTGCACTTAGGAAAAAAAGCAGATTCCAGTCTTTAGCATAACCAAATTATACAAGTCTAGTGTGCAGTGATATAAATAGCAGCTCAGATGTCTTCAAGCCCCAGCTGATGTTTGCTAGACCTGACAGGTTCTAGTAATTGGAGAACCTGTGATTGACTTAGCAATGCCTGTGCTGCTGTATAGAGCTATAGAAAGAAGCTTCCTCTATGTCTGTGAAGAGGGGCACGGGAGCCTAACACAAAAAAAACAAGATCAGAAATGGTTTTAATTTGTTAATTGCAAGTGTCAGAACCACAAGAGGCTTTAATCATTGGTCTTTTTAAGCTTCACCTGTTATTACTGATTATTCTTCCCACATTTCTCAAAACGTGAAATGAAATAAAAAAAAAGATAATTGGCTTTCTACCAGTAGCTGTTCCTCTGCCCATTGATCGATAACTGATGGGGACTCTTGGACCTGCAGTGCTCTGTGGGACCTGAAAAGTTTACACAGTACATGAAGCTTTTGCATCCCTGGAGAACTTTTCCTGTAAACCCTTAGAATTGGCTATACAGCCATGGTTCAGAGTGTTTGTCACAAAGCAGCATTTAAAGGACTCATTTGACTTTATAATGTCTAATTTGTGCATGTTTTTATTAGTAGGAGAGAGTTGGAAATGAGCACAGGGGCAAAAAAAAAAAAGACTTAATTTAAGACAGTGACTACTCATAATATTCCGAAATTCCCCTTACTTCTCCATATTTTTCTGACACATCATCTCTCCCAGATGCAATGAGAGTGAAGCACCAACTATGCATGTCAGCAACAGTGTAATAAAATCCTGTTAAATGTTCTCAAACAGGAAACTTTTTGTGCTTATAACTCACAGAGCAGGGGAGTAGAGCTGTGTGACCCCCTTCTGTCTGCTCCTCCTCTGACAGAGATTTCGGTTTGCTGAGTGATTGGCAAGTCACAATCCTGTTAGCAAGAGCAGTTTTGCTGTGGGATCCAAGACAACGTTGTCGAGCTCTAAATTTTAATTCCTTCTGAGTTCTAGGAGAGTTTGTCTTGAGTATTCATTTAAGTTCTTTATATTGGTGGAGGTCTTCAGAAACAGATTATGCAATGTTTCAGGATATGTATTACAAATGTTTCAGGAATGGTATATCATAGAACCAAAGAATCACAGAGTGGTAGAACAGTTTGGATTGGAAGGGCAATCAACTGGTTCAACTCCATTGCCATGGCAGGGATACCTTCCACTAGACCAGGTTCCTCAAATTCTCCTCTCCAGGCTGAACAGCCCAAATTCACAGAATCGCTCAGAATCACAGAATATTCTGAGTTGGAAGGGATCCACAAGGATCATCGAGTCCAACTCTCAAGCAGCACCACTGCCTCCCTGGCAGGAATTGGAACCCTGGTGTCGGGAATCAAATTCTCTCAGTCTGTCTTCCTAGGAAAGACGCTCCAGGTTTCAGATCATCTTTGTGGCTTCCTCTGAACATGTTCCAACTGTCTTTATTAAGCTGGGTGCTCCAAAGCCAGGCACAAAACTCCTGCTGGGTTCTCATGAGAGTGGAGTAGAGGGACAGAATCCCCTCCCTTGACCTGCTGGCAGATCTCCTTTTGTTGCAGCTCAAGACATGGTTGCCTTCCTGGACTGCCAGAGCACATTGATGGATCATGTTGGCCACCAACACCCCTAGGTCCTTCTCCTCAGTGATGCTCTCAATCTATTCTCTCAAACCCAGATTTGCCAGGCATGATTTGTGATTTGTCCTTAGTGATGGCTGCCATCAGTCACTGCCTTAGTGTAGTTTCCAGGAGGATTTGTTCTGTGATCTTACTCCATGACATTGCTGGGTACAGAGGTGAGACTGACCGGCATGTATTTCCTCAGATCTTTTTTCCCTTTTTCAAAACAGGAGTTGTGTTTCCACTTCTGATGTCAGTGGGAACTGACAGTTGCTGGGTTATGAGGACTTCCAACCTCTCTAGTGGCCAGTGGAATGTCCCTCCATCAATGACACACCCTCCAGGTGATCTGTCCCACACCAAAGGCCGTGCAAGCTGCTGCACGAGGCCGAGACTGAGGCATCAGCCCTGTTTGCCTGTCCTGATCCTTCATGATTCCCAGGCCCTCCCTATGCAGGAATTGGGGTTAGTTGCTGGTACCCATGGCCCTGCCCATGCCTGGTCAGTTGCCCTCACTAGAGCTGCTGGCCTGGGGAGGGTCTCCACAATTCCCTCTTTCCCCTCGGGTATAGCAAAGGCTGTTTCTGAGAACAGCGTTGGAATAGGAGATGCCTTCATTTGTCTTCACACTTAAAGGTTTGTGGTGATAAACGGAGTTAAACCACAAAGTCCTGTAAAGATGAAGAAAGTAATGATGCTTTGGGTTAAAGGGTAGAGAATAAATCAGGTCTCATGGTCCCATGACACTGTGTAAAATCAGTTTTTGTAAATAATATCCCTACTAATAGATGGAAACATTTAGTCTGGGCTTGCTGGGCTTAGATAGAACCCGTTTCTTCCTTTCAGCCTGTTAATCTAGCAAATATATGATCACAGCTTGTGCTTCCTAATGTCTAAAGTTCTGGTGTCTTTAGCTCCTGGTCTGCTCTGAGCAGCCAAAAATGGTCTTTTCTTAGATTAATTTCTGAATGAAAATTTTCATGATAGGGGAACTAAAATGTTTTGATCAGACTCCCTCTGTGTGGTTCCTTCACAAATGTCGGCTGGAGAGGCTCATACTCAATTTTCCATATAACTCTAGAATTATGTGCTGTCCCAGGAAAGGCCACTACAATGGCCTTTATGTGCCCACTGCTCCAGCTCAGGTTTTGTATTTGTAGAGCATTATACATGAATACATGCTAATTTGTTTTTATTTTTTTTCCCCTTAAATAAGACGTTTAGTAGGTTACTCAACACATCACTTCATACATCCAGCAGCTGGAATTTATCTCAACTCTCAAAAGATGAACTGGAGACAATAAGAGAGAGAAGAGAGAGCTCTTCTTCATAGAATTTTACTGACTTATTTTTGACTTTGTAGAATGGCCATCTACCATGCCAACAGATGCTTTAGAGGGGAGTATAATAATAAAAATCACTGTTAACATAATTCAGCTATATCTCATTATTGTAAGCACTAAAAAGAAGGGCCTAACAAAAAAAGCTGGATTATATTGATTTATGATTGTCCTCATTTAACAGAACTCTTCTTTGAGAAAGCACTCAGGCAAAGTTAAATTGCTTAAGTATTTAGGCAGAAGAAGAAATGACTGAAAGAGATAAAGCAGTTGTTTTCAGTGTGTCTTTTTCTACTGGAGTTTTAGAGCGATTACCCTAATTGGAACTGTTAACAGGAGAATGAGATGCCAGCTGTTGGAGAAGGGGATAATGGAAAAGGCTTTATAAAAGAAGTCTGCAAGATCAAACCTTTTGAAGGAGAAATTATAATTTATCTCATGAGTCTCCAGTTTGGCTGAACTAAACATATAAAGAGATTTATGTTTTGGTTTTGGATTTTGTTGCTGTTGTTGTTGGGGTTTTTTTTCCTGTTATTCATTTGTAATGCATTTTCAATTACAGGAAAAACAAACCTGGTTTTCTGCAAAACAAGAGCTCCATCAGGGATACTTCAAGGAGTGAGGCACTGAGTAAAATCTGTTTACCCATCCTGAAGATGCAAATACTTGTTCCCTCAGCAGCCAGAAGAACAACAAGGATTCCTGTCTGTGGCCCTTTTTCTGTCAGCACAGCACAAAACTATTTCAAGAAGCTCTCACCAAGTGTAAACACTTTCCTTACATTTCTTTTACCTTACTGCTCTTAATGTGAATCCTCCATGTCCTCCCCGAAGCTTCTTGAAGGCACCACAAGCACAGCCAGACCACATTTCTTCCCTTCTCTGCATTTGATGTGTGTGATGCCACCAAGACAAATGAAGGGAGAAAGAGTGTGGTGAGGCTGACAACACCAGAACGAGAGGACATGGCTTTAAACTACACCAGGGGAGGTTCAGACTGGATGTTAGGAAGAGGTTCTTCACAGAGAGCGTGATCCCTCAGTGGAATGGTCTGCCCAGGGAGGTGGTGGAGTCGCCATCCCTGGAGGTGTTTAAGAAAAGACTGGATGAGGAGCTCAGTGACATGGTCTAGTTGGTGGGAGGCTTGGGAGTTGGACTAGATGATCCTGAGGGTCCCTTCTGACTCAGAATAACCTGTGAACCTGTGAGGAAAGCCAAGGAATGCTGGTAAGAAGGAAGAAGCAGTTTATACAGCTAAAAAGCAAAATAAAAGTTGTGCAGACACAGTAAATCTCCCCATGGTATAACTCGTGTTCCAGCACAAGCCAGGATGATACAGTGACTGCTGAAGGATGAAGAGAAGCCTGTTGGTTATTCTTTCCACAGGAATAGTTTGGAACAAGTGATCTGATATTGTGCCTCTTTCACTCATTTCAGTTGTGACAGCATTGTCTGCCTAAGAGCAGAAGGCTGCAGGAACACTGGGGAAACTACCAGGTCTAGACACATCTGAAAGTACTGAAGGTGAAGTAGGTCCCTTGTCTGACATCTTTATTTTCCAAAATATAGTATGTGACTCTAACACTTTATGAGCTATCCTTGTATAAACTTGATCATCATTAATATTTTACTGGAAAAACAGAATATTTGCAAATCAAACTTTAAAATAAAATCTTCTTTTGGTGCCCAGTTAGTGGTGAGGGTCAGGCTTGTTCTTGAAGAAAAAGCAGACAAGACATACCTAGAGATAACTGAATGTATTTTAGTAGATTTTCAATTTTGAAATTTTCTTTATGAGGTATTTGGCAGGATCATCTAACAGCATTTCAGGTGCCCTCAGATAGATGGAAAGCCAATTGGGGCTGGCATTTCTACTGCACCGTTTATCCAAGATGTGATTTCTTGGAGACAGTTAGAGACACCACAGGACATTGGAAATGGTTGCAGTTGCCCACTGTCCCACACAGCATCTTGTCTCCAAAGGGTAAAATATGGACTTAACAGAAGGTCCACTCTGTGGGTAACGAATGGGTTTGATGATCCCACCAAAAGAATGGCCTTTTTGGAAGTCCTTTTCGGAGTCATGACCTCCAGCTGCTTTCTAGAATCATTATCTCTCCCTCAGTACCTGTTTGTCATGATTGTCTTCAGGTATAAGACTCAGAGCTACTGGCTACAAAAAAATTTTGAAGCCACATGTGGCTATTTGCATGTTGGTGCTTTGGTTTCTGTCTTGGGTCAATTAAGATGAAGAGTGAATTGAATTTAGAAATACTTGAATAATATATACATGGAGAGAAATAAGAACTTTACTGGGAGAAGGGAAAAAAACTAATGTAACAAATACATATATATATATGTTTGAACAACAACAATAACAGTATCAAAAAAGCCAATGGAACAATGACAACTGTAGACAAGTGGGAAAATAAACAGGCACGAGNAAAGGCCTCTTCCCATGACAGTTTCAAACTGAGCTCATGAGTTTAGTGGTGTCAAGTACAGAACTGCAAACATTGACCTCACACTGGCTCCTGAAGACAGAGTTATGCACCTTCCTTCAGAAACCTATACATTTTTGAAAGGTATGTACATAAAGGGAATGAGACCTGAAGCTCTTGAAGTAGGCAGAAGACTCTCAGGTGGTCATTAGCTCATGCTCACTCTTTATTATTATAAGTTGAAAGATTCAGGTTTAAACCTCGTGTGTGCAAAAAACTATGCAAAACAACTGCACATGGAATCTTAATTTTGGTTTGAGGTGGGGGAGAGAGGTTGCTAAATTTAAATTTGGTTCTGGCAAGTCAGATGTAATGCAAATGTCTTTTGCACCCCTTGTGAAGGAGATCCCATTTCTGGTTCAGCTCAAGAACAAAAGGGGCCCACATGAAACGTGTGACGTAGTAATCAGCTTCTTACCTAACTGTTTGGATGGACAGGAAAATGTTCTAAGTATCTGAAATGCTGCTTATTCAGCTGATAAATCTGAGGCAATGCAGATGATGAAGCGTGCAACACACAGTGTAAAAGTGCTGAGAAATGCTGCTAGGTACATCACAGTTTCCTTTGCAAAAAATCCATTGCTACCAAGGATTTTAGAACATGCTTGTAACGATCCACTCTGCACAGCACAACCTGGCAAGAAAGACTGAAGCAGAAATCAAGCGTTTTATTAATTCTCCTGAATTTTAATCAGAACAAGCCATTTGTATCCACACCTGATGCATAGCGTGCAGGGACATGTAATGTTTTTTTTCTATCTTTGCAGACATTTTTCAGTGTGTATTATTCAACTTCACCAGTTTGTGGTCTTTTACCTTATTTATTTAAAGGTCTGTAAAAATATTTCAGTCAGGATATTTCCCATTATGCTAAATGCCAGGTGAAGGTAATGACTTCTGTATTCAAAGAGCTTGTAAGTTCTGGTTCAAGTCTTGCACATTTTCTGCACACATGAGGTTATAGACAGGACTGCTGACACTATTGGTACAGTTTCTCAACAGTTTCCACCTAAAGATTCTGTTTACAGAATATGGCTGAAAACTTCACTAAAATCTAACAAGTTTAAGTGAATTGAATGCATTTAATTGCCAAAATTTGACTAGTTTAAGTGAAAGAGATGCATTTGGTTGCTCTGGAATGCTTAAGCCAAGAGTAAGAGCCGATAGGACATATATTATTTTGTTTATCTGCAAAAATGTGTGATCTTATTACTTATTTAAAAGAAAAAAGAAAAAAAGAAAAAAAAAAAAAGAAACCAAACCATGCCACAACACCAAAAAAACCCCTCACATCACACCACCACTCTGGTGTTTCTAGTGTTTCCATCCAGCACTTACTCTTTTTGCAGTGACTGTGATATTGGAGCTGCGTCTTCTTCTGCCACAATAGAAATCAGCAATGAGCTTGGGGGGAAAAAATGAGTGGTCACTGCAGACACACGGAGTCTTCCCTACAAATAACTCGGATGGCTCTGAGCACCTTCGGGGTTGGCGGGGGGAGGGTGTGAAGGATTCACTGAAATGATGGCAATTTTCCCTCTAATGTCATCCTGAGGAAATGGCTGCAGGGTTATTGTGTCTTATGAGCCTTCGATGATTCTTCAGCTGCACAAACTAGAAAACACAAAAGGACGGCGGCAGAGCAACAGCAAAGGCACAATAAGGCAAAGAGAGTAGACTGAGACAAAGAATCAGTCTGGGGACACTGTAATTAGAGGATTCAGCCTTGATAAGAGGAAGGCAGATATAGCATCAGTGAAGATAACATATGAGACTGGAGAATGTGATAGAAAAGGAAAGGGAGAAAGAGAGATTGAAGTTGAGTTGGGAGAGGGAAAAAGTGAAACTGTCCAGGTAGCAAGACATTAAAAATGGGACAAGCATGTGGGAGAGGGGTCTGGATGTTGCTGGGATGGAGTTTAAAAGAAAATACTCCCTAAAGAAAGTGATAAAATATCATTGTAGAATTCATCCCTCAAAACAAGAATACCAGAATTCTTTTTGCTTAAGTGAAGGTGAAACATTCTTTAAGAGACAAAATTTCTTGCAAATGAAATAATTGGGGGGGGTTTAAGGTTTTTCAAAAGCTTGTTCAATGCTGCATCTTCCTGGCAGTAGAATAGAAATCTCTTCCTCCATAGGAATTTCAAGCAGAACAGTTGACATTTTCTGAGTGCTCAGATACTACAGAGACGTTTGTAAATTATACATGAGGAAATTGATCATTCTGCCCTTAGAGAGCAGATTTCATGTTCCAAATTCATGTCCTTGGATCCAGAACCTTGATGCTTCTGAAAACCTCGCTTGAAGTCTGACTGTCTTTAGGAGTATAAACACCATGGAATTTTCTAGATAGTTTATATCAGCACCGACATCTACACTCATATTTGAGTTCCTTTGAAAAGAAATCCAGCTGCTACACCTTAGCACCCAGTACAGTGGGCTGTGTGGGCTTGTATGAGATTATATGATGGTATCAAAAAGGAAATATAAACCCACCCTCAGTAGCACAGACAGGGGGGCCTTGGAGTTCCTCATGCTGCTCCGTTGATAATTACAGGCTGAGTCTCCTAAATAGAAATACTTGGGAGCAAGATAAACATTTTAGGGAGATGTAACATAATTTCCCACTTGCATCACTGAATAAGAAATTAACAGTCTGAGAACAGAGACAAAGCTGCATATTTCATCTGGTAATGGAGGCTCTTTTTCTGCACTCATTAACACAGCTGAATGACACATAGAGGATTTCATCATCAATCAATTGCTTGTGAATAATCTTCGTACTCACTCTCCAATTTGCTGAAGAATTACTTTGAAAGAAAAGAATTGGATTGCTGTTATTAATGAAAGAAAGTTCAGTTACATAAAAAAAAATTAAAAAAAAAAAATCAATGCCTGGCTGTATTACACATAAAGAGCTGGCATGAAGAGAGTATTTATCCAGAGAATCACAACTCTGAGAGCTGGATCATGTACAACAGGTGAATAAACAAAGAAAAAGGTACAGAAGGAAACAAGAAGGGTTTGAAGAATGTTAACAACAAATACAGATGTGACTGTAGAGTACTCAAATAACTGCAAACAACAAATACCTTCGAGAATTTTGCAATTTCCTCATAATTAATGGGGGAAAGGGAGGAGGGAAGTGTTATAAAGGTTATCCAAATCAATCCCATTTGCCATTTTCTGGTGAGAAAACAATAATTGATTTGCAGCAAGCACAGCTGAATTGATGTCATAGTCTTCTTAATTTGGCATAATTTGGGCTTTCTGGTGCTAGAAGAGACCAACAGGACATCTAATCTAATTTCCAGCCTACCACATGCAAGTTCCCCTTGCACTGAGTTCACCAACTTGCTCCAAGTATCCTTTCTAAATCCAAAGATTTCATAGAATATGGACTTCATCAATTCACTGGGTGGTTTTTTCCCATTAGTTAAGCATGAGAGGTTTACCACCTAACTTCTAAACTAAAATTGTCAATTCTTTGCATTTACTTCATTCACCTTCTACCTTTTCAGTTATTTTGAAGTAGATGGTTCTTTCTATCTATTGAAAATACTTCTACTCTGTAATCGCATCTATCTTTGGCCATCGCTCAGATAAACAAAATAGATTGAAAAACCATTTTCTTTTGTATTCTCTCTAATTCAAAAATAGCTGCTTCTACAATCTCAGATATTTTTCAATATCCCGTTTAAAATAGAAGACACAAGGCAGGATTCATCTCCAGCTTAATTATATGTGGCTGGACTCATTTTTTTAAATATCTAACACTATTTGTGACATCCATAGATGTTTAAGGCATAACACAGTGCAGGCAGAGAACTTTCAAAAGGCTTGTAGCCCTTCTGACAGGAAATTACACTGCAGGTAAGTTATCCTAGAGCATCACAAGTAGCAAGGGAATCATGCCACAAGTTCCAGACTTAGCTCAATTTCATAATCTCCCATGCACCTGTAAAATACTCCTTTCTTGTGCACATATACATGTTCACAGGTTATTCTGAGTTGGAAGGGACCCACAGGATCATCAAGTCCAATCCCAAGCGAACGCCCACCCAGGGATCAGGCCCACAACCCTGGAACCACAGGCACCACGCTCCATCCATCCAAGCCTCCCACCATCCAGACCATGTCACTGAGCTCCTCATCCAGTCTGACCTTAAACACCTCCAGGGATGGCGACTTCCTGGGCAGACCATTCCAATGAGAGACCACTCTCTCTGTGAAAAACCTCTTGTTAACATCCAGTCGAAACCTCCCCATGCGTAGTTTAAGGGCATGTTCTCTTTTTCTGGTGTTGTCAGCCTGAGAGAAGAGATTCACATCCACCCGACTGCAACCTCCCCTCAGGGAGTTGTAACCAGCACTGAGGACACCTCTAAGCCTCCTCTTCTCCAGGATGAACAACCCCAGTTCCTGTAGTCGCTCCCCATAGGGCNTCACAAACCTGTGTAAAATACACCTTACGTGTGGACATGTATTTCACATAGACATTAAAACTCCCTTTCCAATCAATAACAATCTGGTTGAGGTAGCCAGCAGTACTTAGAGGAAATGCCAGCTAATTGCAAATAGGTGAGTTGAATCACTGCTTAGATTAATGGCAATTGAATGGGTCTCAAATGAGTAGTGCACACACACTGACATTTATTGCCACTTAAGATATTCCCGGGCGTTTTCCTTGGCCACACCAGGCAGACAAGGCAGCTGTGACGTCTTGGATATCCTAAGACATCTCAGGTAGGACAAGACAAATATTCATCAGCTGATTGAGGCCTTTCTTTCAGAGCACAAAACCAAAACTATACTCCAGTCCTGGCAACATTTGTACCTCTAGTACTTCTTGAATTGCTCCTACTCACACTCTAGAAATTACTGGAGCTCTTTGTGCTGTAACATTGCACTGATATAAAAACGTTTATTTTCTACAGTCCTGAAAGTTTGTCAGGATATGAATGGAAACTGTCCAATGGTCTGCCCAGGGAGGTGGTGGAATCGCCATCCCTGGAGGTGTTTAAGAGTCGGCTGGATGAGGCAATTAGTGCCATGGTTTAGACAATGGGTTGGTGTTGGGTTACAGGTTGGACTTGATGATCTCCAAGGTCTCTTCTAACCTTGCTAATACTGTGATACTGTGATACTGTGAAACCACTTCAATGATCATATGAGCCAGGTTCCTTTTATGGAAAAAATTAACATTTTTACAGCATGAGTCATCTGGACTGTTTAGAGATCTACCTTGAGATAAGGTGAATTGTAGCAAAGAAGTGGTTATTTCTTCAAAGGGATGAGAAAGAGAGACTAGATTATTATCTCAGATGTAAATATCAAAGATGTAAAGATCTAAGATTTTGTATGATTAATATGACCTTTCTGTCTAATATATAGTCTTGCCTTAGAGAATGAAACAGACTTATCTGTGAAACTTTAGAGTAAGTCAATGTTATGATTCTTCACAATTGTAGTTGACAGGTCCCTTTATTTCCTTTCAGGGCTGTATCATCATTTAACAATGATCAATGTAATGGACAAAAATTGCCCAAATGCTAAACTGGGAGGGGCAGGGGGGGAATTCAGGCTGCCAGCTTTCCCAGAGGAAGGAAAAAAGGAATTAAAAGTCTGTTTGTATCATACAAAAAAAGCATCTGCTTTTCCTCCATGCTGTATCATGGCTGACCCTGAAGAATAAATGTTCCAAGGTCTGGCCATCCTATCTGGAGTCCAAGAAAATTCTAGCGAGGGAATCACCAGGAATTTTCCCTTTACTTGACAGGTTAAAGGCAGTGCTGAACAGCATCATTCTCTCTGACACTTGGAAGGCTGTTCTTCCTTCAATGTACATCTGTAACCTGTAGCGCCAGTGGAGTTGGACTAGATGATCCTGTGGATCTCTTCCAACTCAGAATAACGTGTGAACCTGTGAAGTCAGGGATACAAAACTGGACACCTTGGAAAGCATCACTCTGAACAGCCTTCAAAGGGTTAGATATGGGAAGATGAGTCACTCATAGAGACATGCATTTGTTTCCCATTATATGCCCATTTTCATGTAAAGCTGCATTTCCTGAGCATAAACTCGTAAAACACAAGGCTGTTTTAATACCAAACCTTGCAGAGTTGAGCCATCTCAGTTTTCTGCTTATCTGCTACGTAGCATATGATTGAAAGCATGGGCTTGTTTGGTTTTCAGGAACCATGTGTGTGGAAAATAATCATAAAGCTCTTCTGCTATCTGCTAAGACTAAGTTTCTCTCTAAATCTGGCACATATTATTATTCTGTAGTCCAACATGCAAGCACATACACAACATTTATAAAAACAATGCTAGAAAATATGCAAGGGAAACATGGTACACTCACTAGACGTTTGCCCCCCCAACATTCTCAGCACATTCCAAAATGTAAATAGTCTGGCATCTATGGATTGTGTCAGTTAGAAATCGAGAAGGCAAACGTTTAACCTCAGAGTTGTAGGTTTGGAAAACAGCTTTTCTTTCTCTTCTGCTGTCAGTGAGGCTATTCCTGCTGCCACCCGAGCAGCTACTGACATTGCTGTTTCTCCTTCTGCTGTTGCTGCTTTCGCTGTGCCCCAGGGTCCTTGTCCCTGTGACAGACACAGCAGCGAGATTGGAGCAGCACAGGGAACTGGGATGGTGGAGGGGAGCACAGATCTCATGGGTACATCTGATGTTGTGGTTAATTAACTAAAAATCTAATTTTAAGAAGCCACAGTGTGTTGGTCCAACCTATTAAAAGTTAGTTTGAGGATGGAAAAAAAATACTATCTTTTTATTAAATAGACTAATATGCATTTTCTAACTTGTAAGAGGTTCATTTTGCTTTAGTATTTCAAAAGATCTAACACTTTATGCGTAATCAGATGAACGCAGTCCCTAAAGTGTGAAAATTCATGTTTGTGAGGGTGGAGTTCTCAGCTCACTTTAATTATAACTGTACTTACATGGTACCTATGCGTGGTACCTACATGTGGTACCTATATTTTTATCTCAGAAAGAAAGCTGATGTTGAACAGAATATAACCTCATGCAACTGAAATCAAGTTATGGAAAACTAGTTCTTGGAGTCAAGGGAGTGTTAGCAAACACTTGGTCTTTCCTTTTTCCGCCTCTAACTTTTTGCAAGACTGGAATTCAAGGAATTTGGATCAAATTTCCTGCAGGATTCCCTGACCTCTGTCAGCTTGGTTGCAGCGCCAGCTCTTGGACTGAGCAGAACTCACTGCAAATTCAGAGGGCATGTGCATAATGGGAGCCTTTGGCCTCTGATGCAAAGCAGAACTGAAAGGTTGGGCACATCAGTTCTAGTCACAGATTTTGAAGACATAAACACAGAGATCAGCTCTCATCTCCTTCTCCTGGCTTTCCCCTCTAAAAGGAGATGTTTTACCTTTCCCAGTGCATTTCCAAGCAAGGGTAGCCTGCACAGTTATCAACCTGAGTTATCTTGGCTGACAGAGATTGCTACTCCAGGTGGGCACTCCTGCTGCCTGCAAAGGGTCGGTATTTACTGCTCAGACTGTGTAGCACTTGGGTTTTGTTTAAAACAGAATGTTAGAGGCATTGACAGCCTTTAACAACGATTGCGACTGTGGATCTGAGAGCTGCTGGCAGGAAGTTATTAGCACCCTTCAACAGAACACCATTTCTATTTGTACAAAGAGAGATCACATCAATTTATAGTGTTTCCACCACAATAAGAAGGTTCTACCACAATAGGAGTGGCACAAAAGTGAGCAGAACAGAGAGATGGAGCACCTCTCCTATAAAGACAGGCTGAGAGAGCAGGAGTTGTTCAGCCTGGAGAAAACAAGGCCTTGGGGAGATCTCACTGCTGCCTTTCAGTGCTTTAAAAGGGTTGGTAAAAAGGAGGCAGAGGTACCATTTACGTGGGCAGATAGTGACAGGACAAGGGATTATGGTTTTAAATTGAAAGAGGGCAGGTTTACATTAGATTTTGGGAAGAAATACTATGAGTGTGGTGAATCACTGGCAGAGGTTGCCCAGAGAAGCTGTGGCTGCTTCATCCCTGGAATTGTCCAAGACCGTGTTGGATGGAGTTCTGAGCAACCTGGTGTCCTTGCTCATAGCAGAAGGGTTGGAACTAGGTGGCCTTTAAAGAAAGAGTGATCCGGATTTGGAATGGGTTGCCCACAGAGGTGGTTGACTCGCTGTAAGAGTCGGTCNAGAGCAGAGAGATGGAGCACCTCTCCTATAAAGACAGGCTGAGAGAGCTGAAGTTGTTCAACCTGGAAAAAACAAGGCCTTGGGGAGATCTCACTGCAGCCTTTCAGTGCTTTAAAAGGGTTGATAAAAAGGAGGCAGAGGTACCTTTTACATGGGCAGACAGTGGCAGGGCAAGGGATAATGGTTTTAAATTGAAAGAGGCCAGGTTTACATTAGATTTTGGGAAGAAATACTCTGAGTGTGGTGAATCACTGGCAGAGGTTGCCCAGAGAAGCTGTGGCTGCCCCATCCCTGGAACTGTCCAAGACCATGTTGGATGGAGTTCGGAGCAACCTGGTGTTCCTGCCCATAGCAGAAGGGTTGGAACTAGGTGGCCTTTAAAGAAAGAATGATACAGATGTGGAATGGGTTGCCCACAGAGGTGGTTGAGTCGCCAACCCTGGAGGTGTTTTACGGGAAGGCTGGATGAGGTGTTGAGTGATATGATCTAGATGTAGATGTTGGGTTAGTTGGGCTTTAGGTTGGACTAGATGATCTTCAAGGTCCTTTCCAGCCTTATCTATACTGTGTGTGATACTGTGATACTGTGACTCTTCCAACTCAAACCATTCTATGATTGCAAGGACCTCAATTGCTTGCAGATGCTCTTCTTGGGTGGGAATAACAGCACTGGGGTGGATGAAGAACATTGGAAATCTATTTAGTTGCTAGAAGGTGAATTCAGTAGCTCACAGACTGGTGTCCAGAGCTGCATGAAATGCTATGATACACACACAGCCTCCATCTGCTACCTCAGTGGGGACACAAAATGTCCCATAACTCCTGTGGGATATCTGCTAACCCTGTCTTAATGGCTGGCAGAGGCCAGTTCAATGTGGATTACACTGGACCCCTGAGCATGGGTAGAATTTGCACAAAAATATCTTCAAAACTGCATGCAGGATATAAAATGTACCTGGAAAAGGTGCCTGTTTATTCCACATGGATTTAGTTATAGCCATGAAATGAATCCAGCTGCTAATGTGGCCAGTGGTAATTCGTAGTAAGATAATTTTCACAGTCCCTCCTGTCCTGCTTCCTTCTCTTTTTTCAAGGATTTAGTNGAATGATCTCCCACTGCTCCTCAGATAATTAATGAAACCACACAAAGTAAGATTAATCTCACCTACTTTTGGTCATCTAAAGATTAGACTTGCCTGCCCCTGTAGTCCATATATTCGTGTACCTCTGTAGAAAATTTGTGTCACTTAACATCAAAATAGGCTGACATGCCCTCTGGACAAACTTCACTGTCTCCTCTGACTGACTAAGAGGCAAACCTAGAAGCTAGACTTTTAGAAAAGTATAAGATAAAAGGGATAGATGAGTCCCAAGTGGTCTGACAATTTTTTAATTGGGTTGGCCAAGTTTGTCAGCTGACTGACCTCCCAAACAGAAAGACAAAATTATAATGTGCTTGGTTTCGTCTCACTTTAAATATCTAACAGTCAAAGCAGTTCAGCTCCTCTTGCTATCAGAGACAAATAAATGCCTGAACAATCCCAGGTGTCGATGACTGATTTTTTTCTTTTGTGCATCAACCAAGGAAAGCATCAGGCAATATAGTTATATTTCTTCCATTTACTTATCTAAAGTAGGGTAACCCCAGCCTTCCCTCTTGTGACTTCCCTGAAGTGTCTTATCTTATATGCACCATAAATCTCTGCCATGCATGTTTCGAGATAAACCAATACCTTGTTAGCACTGTTGTAATTTTTTTCCCAGTGCATTTTCTCAGGATTCAAGCAAGTTCACTATTTTTCACTGAGAACTCCACAGCTGAGCTGCTTTACTTCATTTGTTTACACCAAAAATCACCCTGCTTTTAGCAAAAAAATGCTTTTAACACTAGAAGCAGTATTTTTTATTCTTGAAAGAGGATGTCCACATAATGCAAATTTCGATCAGTTAAGTAATTCTGGGACTTCCTAAGACTTGATATGACCCAAGGCTGATCAATCCCCAGTTTGCAAACCTCTTTATATGTTAGAAGGCACATATCCCAACAGAGGAAACAATGTGTTCCCAACAAACCAGCAAGATGGAAAGTACAGTCGTGTCATTTCTAAGTGATACATTGCTCACTGTCACCGTTTCAGGAGCAACAAGCCTGATTTGAAAGTGAATGTCCTCTATCCTTCCCCGCTGAAAGAAAACCAATTTGTCTGTGTCCACTCCTAATTAATTGTCCTCAGGAGGATCTGGAACATAATCTACTGTGAGGATTGGTTTGCTTTCCCTTCCCTTGCCTGCCTTCCTTCCATTTTCCCAACTTATTCTTATTTTCCCCACTTGTTCTCAGCCGTAGGGCTGCAATGTGAAAAGTACATCCATGCTGCTGCTAACCAGCAGTGCCATTGTTCAGGAGTCTTAATGACTTCCAGCACACCAGGAATAAAACTCCAGCCTTTACCATCCCCAGTGTGTTGTGTCCATATGTCAACTTCTTTCTGCATTTCAACTCATGGGGGATTTCTTACCATAACTGGCCACTGTTGCCAACACTGTAGCATTTGGGCTCAAATCTGATGCCCTTGGACTGTAAAGAAGTGTGCAGGAGACAGATGGCAGGAGATGAGATTTTATTACTCTGCTGATTCTGGGTTTTAGATTAAATCCCAGAATACATACAGTTGAATTTGTGGTTAGAATGAAGGACCAGCCACTAAGATGGCACAGTGAAGGTGATTGATAGATTTTTGCGTGGCAGAACACATGGCACTTCCAAATATGTCAAATTAATGAAATGGGTTCTTTTTAATGAAATGGGTTGGGTTTGTTCTAATGAAAATCAGACCAATCAAGAGTTCAAGAATCTTGATGAATCGTGGTGAGAGAAAGACTAAAAGAAGACCTCATGGGTGACACGCCTTGTTACAGAGCAGCCTGGAATGGAAAATCCTGTCAGTAGTTTTGATTTCATTCTCTCCACAAGCCAGGGCCACAGAAATGCACGCTGCTGTTTATACAGAGAGTGTGTCAGCAGAGCAAGGAGGGAGAACACAGTGTGGGAACATCTGTTCTGAGGAACAGGTTGAAAACAGTCGTGTAATGGCATGACAGAAACATCTGCGCCGCACGCAGACCACCCTGAGCAGAGCATCAGGGGGGACGAGGGCTCAGACAAGCCTGAGAACATTAGGTCAGGAAGAGACTCACTGCTGGGCAGGAAATACTCCACTAATCCTTTTTGCACGTTATTATTTAAAAGGTAAGAGGATGGAAGGGGATGGAACTTCCTGGGGCACAGGCAGGCGCTACAAGAAGGGTTGCGTGGCAAATCTGGTGACTCAAGGTCAGGTAAGGAAATGTGCTCAACAATAATCATAATTAAGAGATGAACAGCAGGTTAATGTAATATTAGACAGGGCTTCTGTGCCATGCACTAACACTGCATTTTTTCTTCTTTTCAGAAGACTAATAATGGATTATACCATATCTGTTCAAATTGTAAAACACAGTGAAGACATAGAATAGGTTGGTTCAGTTTTCTCCTTAAACATTCCAGGGTTGTGTAATCCAGCAGGCTGGGGGGAAAAAAAATAAAATAAAAAATATGAGCTCTTTGAGCAACTAGATTTAGGATATGTATTATTTATATATTCCTGTTGAGCCACTATTTTTTTAACAATCAGATTATAAAGTAGAGGCTGTACACATTGCAGAATCATTTTAACACACAGTGATCAATTAAGCAAAAATATCAGCAGTGAAAGAGGAAAGCCCATTGAATGCAATTTCAAATGTACAACAAAGATCCCAGAACTCCCTCTACCCTGGAATGTCTAAGGAGAAAACTGAACCAATGTATTCCATGTTCACAGGTTAACCTGTAAAATTCCAGGGTATGTGTAATCCATAAAAATAAAAATAAAATAAGAAAGATCACCTCTTTGAGCAACAAGTCTTCCCTGTGCAATCTGCACTTCAGCAATCAGCAAGCAGAATTCCTGTCCTTCAGGATTCAGTCACACTTCCTGGTACTATCACAATAACGTACTTTTTCTTAAAGAAGGAAAGCAGGAAGGAATCTAGTTCACAAAACTTTCAAATGGTGCTGCAGCAAATACATCCACACTCACATTTACATGTAGGTGGAGAAACAATTGTGAATACATTTCTTCAGTGCACAGGTACTTTTGCATTATTCCTGAGCTGCATTTGCATCACTGTCCTCAGAAATATGCAAATAAAATCGATGCAAATTCATCACTTTTCTGCACATATCTTTATCACAGCCCACACATTTCTCAAGTCTTAGACCGGTTGAGATTCTATGTAAAATTCAGTATAATCCTGGTAGTTTTCCAAAGTATGTCAACCTAGAGGGAATTCCAGAATCTTTGTCGTACATTTGAAATTGCATTCAGTGGGCTTTCCTGTTTCATTGGTGATATTTTTGCTTAATTGATCACTGTGTGTTAAAATGATTCTGCAATGTGTACAGCCTCTACTTTATAATCTGATTGTTAAAAAAAGAGTGGCTTAACAAGAGTATATAAATAATACATATCCTTAATCTACCAAAGAGAAGTTAAACTCATTTTAATCTGACAATTACTATTTATGGGGTTATCTTTGGTGAAGAGAAGACAGTGACATGGAAAAACCATTGTAGTCCACCGTGGTTGATGACATTTTTATAACAAAAGTATCAATCCCCACAGCAGACAGAAAAAATAGACTATTTTAGCAAATATTTCTGACTTCATGTTCTCCAAAACTTCCTTCCTTACAAGGTCACACTGACCTAAAATAGTGCTGCAGTCAATGGGCAACATTGTCAGGAACGTGTCAGAGACGGCCAACAAAGAGGAAAAAACATGTATGTGCTTATCAAAAAATGGTGTGAAAAATTGGAAAAATCCCTGTGTGAGAAAGAACTGGTCACCAGAAGCTTTGCCAGCAAGATTTCTGTCATTTTTTTCACACTTCCTTTCTTACATATCACAATCTTTCTCCTCTTCTTCAGGAGAGAAACTCTTGGATGGGTTCCCAGATTTAACATCAGTGAAAAAAAAAGGACTGAATGTTTGAAGAAATCCTAAGGGGTTTGACCAATCATTAAGAAAAACAAATGTTTTCTGCCTAAAGACTCTGCTTTTGCAAATGCTTGTCATCAACCAAGGAAAATGGTATTATTATGGCTTGATCTGGGTTTGATTGTCAGGATTTTTTACCCTAATATTCAAAAATTGACCACATTTTTAAATTAGCAAAATCTGATCTAGAGAATTAGATTAGGATCTAGAGAATTCACAGCTAAATCTAAGGGAAGAAGAGTTTAAAAAAAAAATAAAAGGGATAGAACGATAAGGTGGAGGGAAAGGAATGAGTAACAGTCAGTATCACTCAGGTATTTTTGCATAGTCTGATATTTTTCCATTGCCCATTGAAGGCAATGCTAACAGGAAGAAACGAAAACTTTTAGAATATAGGTTGATTGGGCCAAAAAAAGAAGAGAAACTGATAAAAACAGAGTTGTTGGCTCATGATGGGTTGACTACTCTTGCTTGCTGAAGCAAGACGTGTTCAAGGGGAGGCTGGACGAGGTGCTGAGTGATATGATCTAGATGTAGATGATAGGTTAGTTGGATTAGAGGTTGGACTAGATCATCTTCAAGGTCCTTTCTAGCCTTATGTATACTGTGATACTGTGATAGAAGATGGTGGAATGCAACCAGGCTCACCTCAGGTGGTTCAAGTGCAAAGGACAATCTGGATTTCCCCTGAATGACCCAAAAATCCTGAGGATGGGTAAACAACTGAAGGAAATTAATGTGGATTTATTGAAGTCAGACAGACTCAGATGAGAAATGTGGCCTTTTTAAACATATGGTATAAATGACAAACCACTGGAACGAAGTATTGAGGGAGTAGGTGGACTCGCCATCTGTTGATAGTATCAAAAATAGGATTGCATGTCTTTCTGGAAAATAAATATTGTATACTACTGGATGTAACTGAGCTCAAAACAGAAGCTGCTGCAGGAAATCTAAAGTCTGTGAAGGACTTGTACTAATGGTTTCTCTGTCACAGAAATCTGTTAAGTTTTCCCAGGAGCACATTTGGAGTGGAAAAGTGACGTCAAATGGGACATGAAAAAATAACTCATTGATACCAGTGTGCACAGTGATACAATAACAGATAATAGTTAAATTTTATTTACATGTGTGTACATATATGTTTAAACAGTTAAAAACAAAACATATATTTGAGGTTCTTTGTAAACTTTTAAAAAAAAAAGAAAAGTCAATGTTGTCGTGGTCTCTGCAGCAAAATGACTGTCATAGTGTCAATTAGTTCATGATACCGTAAATTATCAAGTCAAAGTTTCAAATTATGTCACAAAACATATTCTTATGATATATCTACCACATATTCTTGAGAGGATTAATTTGTATTCTTTGCTGATTAAAAACAAATATCCCCTGATGGCAGCTACTTTACGCACTTGACCAGTGTTACATTTGTTGAAATCAAGACTAACCTACCGACCGCAGCTCCAGAGCTGAAATCTGTTTTCCCTTCATCACCAAATGCTACAACTTCTGCACCCGCCCATGACAACAAACTGTCATCCTTCAAAAATAATGCAGGCTCTTCTCACCAGTTACTAAGTTTTATGAAAGATGTAATTCCAGGAAGCCAAAACAGTTGGAAAAAACAATGGAAAACCTCAAGTTATTTTCCATTCTTATTTTACTCGGCATTACTTGAAGCCTCCACAGAATCAACAGGCAGGAGCAACCTTACCAAAGGCAGGTATCTACATATACATCATATATATACTCCATGTACATCGAAGTATATAAAAAATCTTTTCAAGGTAAGTCATTATAACACTAAGTCGTAATTATTCACATGTAAAAATCCTTTTGGTTTCCTGTATAAAATTTTGACTTGGACTGTACTGCCTTATTTAACCTGGTCTAGTATGAAAAAGAGTATTTCACATGTATACCGGGTTTTTATTCACTTTTCTTTTAAAATCTTAACATTTACAAATATATTGTATTGAACATTTATTTTATACTAAATTTAATTGATAGAAACTATTCATGTTCAATTGAAATGCATTCCACAGTGATTGAAATAATTAGTGTGGGGCTACTCAATATTTACTTTAGATATGAATCTAGAGGGATTTGATAAAATTAATTAGCAAGAACTAATTATAGTTAGGATATGAGTTAGGGTTTAATAAATATAATTACAGGGTACAATTGATGGATTCTTAATTAATAGATACTAGTTGCCAAACATTGAAGAGAGATTATCATATTTCTGTGCAGGACATGCTCTCTGTCACACCTTCAGTTCTGATGGAAATAGTGACATCAAAAGTGCTCAGGAAGCAGGAGGAGAAGGAGTTAAAAACAGATAAACTAATTTTTTTCTATTTTGTAGTTAGGATATCAGATCAATTAATGAAAGCTGACTTCTAAGGAAGGATTCCTTCTGGGTTGTAGTGTATTGGCATGTGACACAGTGGCTACAGGACACTATTCTAGGGATATTTAGGTATTTAATAGTGATGGATTTTTGGTATTTCTGAATACTCAGCTTGGCATTTGTTCACTTCCTGTATGTGCCTAACTCTTTATAAAAATATAGTCTTTGCTATCCTTTCTAAAAAATGGGAATAATAATGTTTTCCTGCCTTAGAAAAGTGTTGTGACGATAAGTTCTTCAAAGCCAGTGAAGTAACCAACTAGTAGAGCATTACAGGCTGTATAAATATTATAGTAAATTGATGGAAGAACTCCTTTTTATTTTGAGGCAGAAAGCTGGTCATGTTTTAAATTAACTTTCTGCATTTGGCTTCTTCATCCTTTTAGGGTTCATTGCACACCGGGACTTCTAAACATGGGTCTACATAACAATCCAGAAATGCAATTGCTCTATCATAGAGCATTTGACCTGTGTGTCAGTAAACCACAGGAAGGGTGGGAGGGAGAGGACACACATTTTATTGTTTCAGAATGTGAAGGGGAGGTTCATAAATTGAAAATACTGATTAAAAGTAGAAAAATGGAAGAAGCCGATTATTATTTGGATGAGAAAAAGCTGGACTGTGATATTCTTTATGTCCTCTTACTGTGTCCTAAAAAATTATTTAAACAACACTCACCAGTTCAGCCTTAATCAAAAATCATCTTTACTCACAAGAAATGAAATTTCACACTCACTCAGAAAGTCATGAAATTACACAGGGACAAGAAAATAGAATATTTATATCATGAACAGCTACTCTGTCAAGAACCGAAATTCCTGTGCATAGTCTTTTTAAGAATTCATGGGGAAACTGAATTAAAGATGGGCTGTTTTGCCCTGGCACATTTTCTCCATTCATTTCACCTGACAACTCTTCAAATTACTCTAAAACAAGTAGATTGGACTAGGTGATGTGAAGAGGGCCCTTCCAAACTAAACGATGCTGGGTTTCTATGAGGAACCATTTCCCAGAATCAAAAAGTGCAGCCATGTCTCTCTAGGACAGAGAAGAGAATTACATCCAAGGCAATATTTAATTTTTAAGTTTGCCTCTTCCAGAACACAACCAAATGCTCTTGGTAGAAGAGGTAATAGCTACTTCCTGGTCTCACATAATGTGTTTGAATGTTAATCTGGAAAGCCCTATAATTTAGACAAATAGGTAATTTCTTAGTTCTAGCAAGGTTCCCACCTTCTCATACAAATGTTTGGATAAAATACCACCCTTTTGCCAAGAAAAATTCGAGCAGCCTTGAAATTCTTTTGCTGATATCAGCTGCGTATCCAGCTGGTGTAAAGGTACATCATCTTCACCACAGCTATCTGAACTACAAGTTGATCTGTTTGCCAAGTATCCCATAGTGAGAGTCAGATGAGAAAAGCATGAGATCGAGCCAAAAAAGGGAAGATACTGAATCACAATATCACCCACACGTTGTTCACCAGTCAACTCCCCTCACGCCCCCTTTGTAATGTTTATACAGGTAAGACTCTATTAGCTGGATTTAATTTTCTTCTTTATTCTTTCAAATATGACTGTAAAACTGTTATATCTAAACATAAAAAAAAACAAACCAGGATGATTTAAAATTCCTTCATTCTATAAAACCTCTAATTTTTCTCCTAAATTCAATGTAAAAGACAAAAAAGGCCCCAAAAAACCAACAAACCCTCAACATCTTTGGGCTGCCATAAGCATTAAACTGAGTTTATCAAATTCATTAGAAATTAGTAAATCGAGTTTATTAAATTCATTAGAAATCCTCTCATTCTATTATATTGTTTTACATGTAATTTGTAATGGCCAAAAGAACGCAAAATAACTTCTTTCCTTTCATCAGTATCTTAATGAAATAGTTCTGAGCTCTTGCTCCAGCCAATGACAGAATTCTCCAAAGTGATCCAAAGACTGAACCCAAAAGAGCAAAAGAACAAGAGGTGTTGACCAAAGATTCTTTTCCAGGCAAAATCTACTCAAATTGACAAATGACATGATACTTAATCCCCTGGGCCTTTCCCAGGGAATTTTGTGTAGGCTGAGGTCAGGAAGCCACTCCTCCAGCAACAACAGTGGGAAATCTGGGAATGATCAGCACCTTGGCCACCGTATCCCAATTTAAACAGAAATAGCCTCTTTCAGAGTGACAGGATAGACAGCAACCTATAAGCCAGTAAAAATTACTTTTATGCATAAAGTTTCACCCATTCATAGATAGATGGTTGTATCTCCTGAGGGGCTGCAGTTTGTAGCTTTACAAGATCTAAATTCTGAGGAGCTCAGAGGGATGTATTTGTTATTGACAGTGATAGAAACAGATGGGAGAAGGGCAGAGATGATCAGTAAAAAAAAGGAGCATGTTGTTAACAGGGATATAGTTCAGGTTTATAGACTGATTCCTCCATTTTTCTCTTCGTAAAAATAAAAAATTTAAAAAGCATGTGAGAGGGAATGAAACACCCAGCATTTAAAATGGATACAGGGCAGAACACATCATTTATTTACAATTTTTTTTTTCTTTGCCGCCTTAAATGAACTGTCACAGTGGCAAAGGGGAGAGAGTGATCCTTCATATGTTTGCAGCAGGATGAATTTTAAATATGTAAAGACAGGCTGGGAATATCTGCCAAACTGTGACTGTAAACTGCAGTTCTTCCTTTGCACTCTTTCTCTTCTCCAGCCTACCTGGAAGGCAACAGTAATAGACTCTTGTGTGATTTCTTTCTACCTTGCTCCCTCACGCTAAGCAGGGCTGACAGACACATCACTATGAGTTTGTCTCTTTATCCAGCAGTAGCACACATCTTAAAGGAGACCTCGAAAGCCTGAAGAGTGAAAGAGCCTCCTCCACCCACTCCTCGTCTTCCTCCTGTCGTCGTCACGCCAGAGTTTATTGCTTTTCAGTATTGCCTCTCTCCATCTCCTCCTCTCAAGGTGATCTCGCACAAAGGGTGCAGCAAAAAGATTCTGGCACCGTAGGGCAAGCTTGTCAAGTGTTCCGTGTTTCCTCTTTGTGGGCGAAATCTTGGCATTGAGCAGACAGTGCTCCTCTCTGTGCATCAGAAGCGGCCTGTTGTGCAAAATTCGCAGCACAGTCAAGACAAATGCTGAAATACTCGGCTGAAAACAAGGTCAGGTAGAAATCTAGGCAAGGAAAAAATACGTGTGTTGCATGGATTAAATAAGAGTTGTAGGGTGTAAAACTTCCCGTTTTATAATTTTGGTTCACCTATAGACATATATATACTTTTATACTAGGTAAGCAATTAACTGCTCCTTCCTCTTTTTTCTGCACAAATGAATTTGTGGGTTATCATGTGCAGTTGCAGCAGTTCCAGCAAGACACGAGTGTGTTCAAACTCAACAGAGACAACTCCAGTTCGAACCAGGAATCAATCGAGGGTGCAATCTCAGTTCAGTGGTGGAGAAGACGTCCTGCTGTCTGTCCCAACTTCCCGGTGGAGCCAGCAAAGACCAGCAAGTGTCTGTGGACCCCTGGAAGGATGAGATCCAGGTCACCAGGTTAAGTTTCTGAGTGACCCCCTCAGCTTCCTCTTTGGAAAAGTAACTGGGGCTGCAGCATGGTAAGGTTTAAATTGCTGTTCACAGGTTATTCTGAGTTGGAAGGGACCCACAGGATCATCAAGTCCAACTCCCAAGTGAACGCCCACCCAGGGATCAGGCCCACAAGTGTGGAACCACGGGCACCACGCTCCATCCATCCAAGCCTCCCACCATCTAGACCATGTCATGCTTTTTCTTTTGTCAGCTACTAAAGATGCATTTTCCAGCATTAAACACCATATTTGTCTGCTGAGCTAGTTTAAAAAAGTGAATGGTTGCCCAGAAAGGAGCAGCGGCCTTATCTCATTTCCTTTCTGTTCTGATCATCTCTGTTTCTATTAACACTTCTTGGCCTGTGCTTCTGAACCCATGAGAGTGTTTGCAGCCATTATTTCCCACAATCCTCTTAATATGTTTTCCACCACTAACCCACATTGATCAGCAGTTCCCAGAAATATTATGTCTACTGTTGATTAAGACTTTCCCATCCACCTGTCTATACCACTGTCACTTCTTTACAATCCCACTGCTAAACTGGCCATATCCACATGGAGATTAAGAGCTTAGCAGGAATGGACATTTCATCTAGAAAATAAGAATGGTCAGAGTTACAATCAATAGTCTGTCCCACACTTGTCAGTACAGCAGACTAGGATGTTTGAGGTGTACCAGTCCTCACAGCCAAGAAAGTGATGTGACAAGATAGATTCGTTTCCCAGTCCTTAATGACTGACGACCTGTTTCTGACTGGACTTATTAAATATAATTACTCGTGTCAAACTGGAGGAAAACTTCAACCCTTCTACATGGAAGGGCAGAAAAATATGTAATAATTGCTGTCCTCCTCTAACTCAGATTTTTCTTTTTAGTTATCAAGACCATAAACACAAGTTTTGCTCGAAGTTTAAATTCTAACTCATCTGATCATGGTCTTAAACTACGATGAGGTAAGTAGAAATGTGTCCTGAGGAAAACTGGTGTTTTAGCTGTCTTTTGTTTGGATCCTGGCTTCTTAGTAGAACCAGTTTGTACTGGACATTGTCAGAGTTTGCTGAGTGTTCGTACTGTACAGGTTTATTTATGTTTTTATTTCCTCATTGAACAGGTAGATTTGTTCCCACTGGCAGGATGGAGGTTAGTCTGAAACACTGTAATGATCCAACAGCAAGAGGAAGATTGTTAGAAGGGTTTACCTCGTTCATCTGAATGTGTACCTGACTCATCTCTCTCCATAACACAGGATCAATACTTGAGGTGCCTTGTAACCATTCTGTTGCCTTTTAGTTCCTGTTAAGGAAAAAACTTAAAGAGGTTATGAAGAATTAGACATCTGTAAGGCAAATATAGGCTTTGAGGTGGATATTTCCCACTTTTTAATTTGGACTGAAATGTTAATTTTCAGGAAAAAAAAGTAAGGAAAAAATTTAGTTGTTTGATGTGAGAACAGCAACAATCCCCCCCTTCCTGACTCCCAGCTTTTGTACATAGACAGGGTTTTTTTCTTTTCAGGAAACTAATTCTGCATCGTTTCTAAAACTGCTGTTTGACTTGTTGTCTTGAGGATTAAAGGCCATTGCTGTTTAGAAGATATCTTGTTTTCCCTCTTCCTTCAGTAATAAGGTGGAATAGTAAAGGCAACCCATCTCCCTACTCATTAACTCTCCCAACCTTTAGAGAAAACTCTATAGGGTTAAATGCTTTCAAAAACCTTAGGATGGCTTCCTCACACTCTGTTAGCCACTCTCTGAAAAAATAACTCCTTTTTAAAATGGCAGGGGAAAGCAAAACTAGTTCTGTGAGTTAAAGCTTCAGTTCCTGGCCCTAAAGCCCCACTCATTAAGAGGGGCTGTATTCTCATGAAGTTCCTTGTCCTCCTAGGGAAAGTCTGTGTTAGAGTCTACATTTGTCACTTGAGAAGCAAAATGTCTGACATATGCTATGATTAAATACTGAAATTCCTCAGCTGGACCACTGAACTCAGCCATAGGGGCTTCAGCTGGAATGAATCCTCATTTGTATTCCCCGGGACAGAGCTGGGCAACCAGAGGTGTCGTGAGAGCCTGAAAATTTAATGTAATATTCATAGCCATTGTCTTTTTTTTTTTAACCCAAGTCCTCCTTTCCTATAGAAACCAGTAATATGGAATCTCAGCTTCCTTTCTGGGGTGTGTGTGTGTGTCTGTGTTTCAGTTTCAGCTCTTTGTGCAAACGTGGCACAGGTGCACAGTGCAGATGATGGACAGTAAGATAAGTAATAAGATGCTAGATTCTGTAACACAGTTCCAGAGTTCCTGAGTCTCCTTTCAGCCACGAGACTGCCACTGTTGGAGGCTTTCACTTATATTTGAATATTTGCCTTGTCAACGCAGTGCTTTAGGTGATCTTCTGTAGGGTAAAATTTCAGTTATTATGGTCTTGGAAACAGACTGAAATTATTTACTCAAAAGGTTTCTGGGTCTGGTGTTTGGGGAAAATCTAAAAGCATGAGGACTGTTGCTTAACCTGTCAGTTTACACCCCCAGGCATAAACATGATACACAACAAAAGAGTTAAATGAAACACCAAGACAACAGATGCACCGAGTCCTTCTCAGTCTTCATTTTTAAGTAATCTTCATTATCACTTTACTACTCTGACAGAATTGCAGACACATGATGACTTGAGAAAATGAAATATCAGCCTTCCTTCAGCACTGGGGAAGGGCTGGTGTATTTTTCACTTAACATTACGGATTCTACTGAATTGTGAGCATCAATCCAGACTACAGGAAACAAAACCTAAGATGAGAGTCTCATTTTCGTGCCGAACTCAGGCATCCGCCTGTGCACAACAGGCTCAGTTCCACTGCCTCAACATTGTCTTTTACAAACCCTCCAGTCTGTTCAAGAGAACTACAAAAATGGTCATAGATCTGCAAAGGGCCCTGTGGAGGAGATTTGCATCCTTTTGAAGCAGCAGGCAGCTGCCAGGGGATACAGGATAGTTTTTCAGGTGGTATTAGGCACTTGTGTTTTGGAAACTGAATCAAAATCATTAGATAAGCTCCTATTATCATTAATGGAAATGCAATCAATGCAATCTATAAAGACCAGAGAGCAGGAGAGACTATGATTTGTATTGACTAGGTCTTCATTGACTGTAGCAGGATCATAGACACCTACTGTAACAATAGACATCTGTGCTAGATAACAAAATTTGGATTTCTTAATCTTAAACTGAACCCAACACCCTATCAACTTCACTTAGAGACTAGGAGTAGAAATAAATGTTTCTTGAAACTTAGAAGGAGTTTCAAATTAAGTAATAAATGAGAAAATGTCACTGTGCAGTGAGAATGTGATTAGATTTTTAGCAGAATTTAATGAAAGTAGGGAGGAATATAAGAATAGTCTCACTTGATCAAGTTGAAGGTCTGTATAGCCCAATATCCCATCTCCCCCAACAGCCATGAGCAGATGTGAAGGGAGATGTGAAAACAGGGTTAACATGACATTACCAGGATGATCAGTATTGCTGTGTTCACAACTCCATTATAATACACCTGTTATCAATGCTATAAATACAAGGCATAAATACACACCTATATCACTTCTCAGCAAGAGTTTGAAGCTCACAGATTTTGAAGAGGAGTCCTACCTCTCATTTGACTGTCATTAGAGCATTTCAAAATTATATATATGTTTTTACTGGAGCTGATGATTTCCAGCCTTCTGCCTAGATAATTTTTGTGAAAAGAACATCTTATTAATCACCAAAGTATTTATTATGAAATCCATCCCCCAAATGCCTCTGTCTGATTAGCAAAGAAACTAATTCTGGTTACAGAAGAAACCTCCCCGTGTCTTCCCAGAACTGTGCTAATCTACAACATCAATCTTCCATTTCAAAATGAGTTCTTACACTCCCCTCCTCCCCTCCTTCCTTTATGCTGAGGACTTTCAGAAAACAGTCTTGTCACATATTGACAGTGACGAGAAGGGAAGTTGACCCGTTCAGCTTGACGAGCTGAGGGCTTCAGAAATGAACTGCAAGAACTGAGGCTTGTTCGCTTTGTAGAAGGGACTGTATGTCTGTGCAAGTGCCAGCAGAGGCTGGGGCTGATGATCAAAAAAGACCTTTCGGTGACGTTATTCTTATTTTAAGAAACATGTTTAAATGCAGGGTATTTTCTAGATTTTTTTAATTTTGTTTGTTTTCTTTGTTTTTAATTACCCCCTTTTAGAACAGAAAAGTACTGGGGAAACAAAATGTCCTACTTCACAAAACATGTAAAGAAGTAAAATTCAAAACCAAAGGAGGCAACAGATAAAAATAGGAAAGTCAAAGTGTCTGTTGTTTAGGGAATGTACAGCTATTCTGGTGAAGAAACAGGGCACGGACATGGCCTGAAGCTACACCAGGGGAGGTTTAGACTGGATGTTAGGAAGAGTTTTTTCCCAGAGAGAGTGATCTTTCATTGGAATGGTCTGCCCAGGGAGGTGGTGGAGTCGCCATCCCTGGAGGTGTTTGAGAGAAGACTGGATGAGGAGCTCAGTGACATGGTCTGGATGGTGGGAGGCTTGGATGGATGGAGCGTGGTGCCCGTGGTTCCAGGGTTGTGGGCCTGATCCCTGGGTGGACCTTCGCTTGGGAGTTGGACTCGATGATCCTGTGGGTCCCTTCTAACTCAGAATAACCTGTGACCCTGTGACCCACATGCACAATGCTGAATTCTTCTAACCCACCAAATATGTAGATTCCATGTAGATTCTAGGTGCTTGCTACCAGATATTTTTCCTTTCAAGCCTGAGCAACAGTGTTGTTGTAAAGTCTACAACTAACTCATCATCTCTGTATGAGCATCAATAAGGACATTTACCATTAACATTTATTACTTTTCTTATTATTCATACTCTTGTCTCTTTCTCTTGTCAATGTCAATGAAATAGCAAGGAGAGAATGTTAATCTGGACCCTGAAACATTAACTTCTCCAAGAAATTTTCGCCATCTTAATTGTGAAGTTTTAAATAACATTGACAAAGCTTTACTTTGTATTGATTCTATTGCTACACTAAACTCTTCATTATGTGAATTTGTGAATGCTCACAGGAGTCAATCATAATTATGCATGGCCCAATATAATTGAAATCAAAACGTTTGATCGATTCATGCTGCAGAGTGCATTACATCTACCAATCTCTGTGAGGAAATCAACCAAAAATTAGATCTGTGTATTAGTATTTTAGTTATTTCAGCATTAAGCAATGATAAGCAAATCTCCAGAGGTCTTCTTTGCTTAGGTTCACATCAGCAGAAGATTAATTGTTTTCAGACTTCTAGCCCTGAAACTCCAAGGAATTACAATCTAAATGACAAGGCCAGAATGTCTTGTCATTTAAACTTAAAAAAACAAACAAACAAACAAAAAAAGTCAGTTCATAAGCAATGTTCCTGAAAGAACTTCATTTTACTTCCACATAACTGAAATAAAAGTGAGAAACATTTTGTAAATGCAATGGAATGATACTACTTTTTCTGAACCACTAACATGGTGTTTTGAAGAAAGGGGAACAAATTAATATCAACAGTGACTTGGAAGGTTGAAATAACATTTTGGTGAGGTTTTTTGCTTTTGGTCATGGGAATTTTTTAGCCAGTCCTGGAAATAAGCTTAACAAATTATGAACCAAAAAGTCTATTGAAAAACTAAAATTGAGCTTCCAATTGATCGAAAAACTTTCAGCAACAGTAAAAACTGTGTAGAGATTCTGTAACCTTAATGCAGTTCCTACTGAACTATGATTTCTTAGAGAAGTTGCAGTGATTTCTGGTCCTACTTCATGACACGGCAAAAGATGGGAAGGAGTAGGAAAGTACTTGTGATCAGCTGCTGAGTTTATTACAACACCAAAAGAAAAACAAAACAACACAACAAAAGAGTGTTGCAGACAAGTTAGGGAAGGAAATGAGGAAAGATTAAATTCTCCAGTTTTATTTCGTTCCGGAGATGGGCCCAGGTGCAAAGCCTGTTGACTTTTTGCCAGTAATGGAACACTTTGAGAACACAAATTGTGTAATATTCTGCCTAATTCCTATTCCCATCAGATGGAATCAGGCACATTTAGAGATGTGTATTCCGTTCCAAGGGGATATGGATTTCTACCATAACATTGCATAGACTGTTTATATTAAGTCGCTCTTCTTTCGTGTTTCACAACAGTTCTTTAAATTCTTCAAAATGTTGATTTCTTGTAGGTGTGAGTTATCTGTAATGACTTAGTGAACCCAGTTTTTAACCCCAGGTGGAATAAACCCTTCAGGGCAAGGTATTGGTGTTCCTGATTAGATTCCTCAGAGCTTGCTAAATCATTTCTAACACACTGGTACTCAAATCGGGCACGACACACCTCCCAGTGCCAAAGAGCAGATTAGAAATGCTCCTTCTTAAAACAAGAAGAGAATGGCAACCCATGTGAAAACTTCTTTGGTTTCTCTTTCTTCCCCTCCTTTCCCTCCTACTTAATAGACCTTGAATGAAGCAGGGAGGGGTTTTTGTTTTCTTGAGAGAAGCAGTTGACTCTCCACACTGCAGTTCATAGTCCTGCTCCACTGGACAAGGACAGAAAAAAGAGGAGAGAAAAGGACAGAAAAATGAGGAAAATGTGTTTCCCCACAGAGCCCTTCTCTGCCAGAGGACTCCTCACCCCCTACCCAATGAGATAATTTCAAGAAGGGAAATAAGTTTAATTTAGCCTCGGAGCATTTTCTTTCCTCATTTCTCTGATGAGATGTTCACTTGGCTCCATTTTGTTGTCACATTTGTGACACAGAGACCTGTCTCTGAGCAATGAGTCTAAAGCCAATATCTCATTTCACATAATCCACTAAGCAGTCATCACATGGAAATGTTTTCCAGTCACTGTGGGTGCAATGGCTGTAAGCTTTCATCTATAAATTCTTTTTTAGTTGCTCATTTCTGTCAAGCTGGTCTAATCTACTTACACCTGGCACATTAATTCTTATCTTTTCCTTGCAACATTGTAATTATATGTTATTTCCAGCAATAATTAATTCTCTCTCAGGCGGGTTTTTTATAGCTTATAAGTCAAAGTGGGCTGCACCATACTAAATAATTAATTCAGGCTGTATTTTATGTCATGACATACACACAGCCCACGGGTGCAATGGTTGGAGAATTCTTTTGAGAAGAAAGTCCTTGGCTCTCAGGGGTTGTACAGACCAGAAAGCACAAATTATAATGGTTATTTCCCTCAGACCAACACTAAGTGTGTTCAGCTCTTTGTCCCAACAATCTATTTATGGCAGTTATTTCCAGAAAGTCTTGTTATAGTATTAACCTTCGAGAACATGCAGCTGCACACCAAATGAATAACTCCAAACATCCCCTCAGAAAAACCTTCAACACTTCACACACGTGCTCACAGTTGCTTGTATTACTTTGGCTTCTTCAACGTACAGAAAAGGGACATTCACATGAAAAAAAAAAGTGATATGAAATTGTAGCTATGAGGTATTGACAAGCCATACACATAAAAAACTCAATCATTAAGCAGAAGTCGATAGCTGGATACGTTATCTTACCTAGAGGAAGTGTAATCTCAAATACCTCACCACACCAGAAATACAGCAAAAAAGAAAATTAAGGAGAAAGAGAAAAAAAAGAGAACTTTAAAACCAGCCAGGAAGACAGATTAATGTTAGGAAGAGCTAAAGTTGCAGTATGCCTGAAAGGATTTGCTGGAATCCAATAAGATAATGTTTGAAAAGAGAAAGAACTCTATTCATAGCAAAAGTATAATTACCAATCATGAGCTATAAAGAATGTAAATATATTAAACACAGAATTATAACACACACCTCTTTATCAGGGGAAGGATAGAAACTGCACAAGGTAGACAAAGATCAGAGAATACCATTATATAGAAAATATGAATATTAATTTAAATGGCTTGTGTATAATCAAGCATCAGAAAGGAACATGTTTAAGGAATTATACTTCCAGACAAATTAAAGAAATCGTTTTCAAATTTGCTTTATTTTTTTACTTTTGTGCTTTCTCTGGTGTGAGTGTATGAATACTGGGTCCTAATTTCCCTTTTGTCCATCCAAAGCCTTTCAGCTCTTTCAGGACTGAGCTCATTCCAGTCAGTAGTGCCACATGTCTCAACATCACAAGATCATTCAAAGATTACTCCTTTGAGATCATGTGGTCAGCAAGTAAGAGTAATCCATTCGATTTTACTGACAGGAAAAACACTTTGCTATAAACTATAAATAGTAAAAGGTCCAAAAACATATGTATCCCCTTGAAAGACCAACCAGGGCATACAATTGATCATAATAATTTTCCTTTTTAGGTAACATTTTGTCCCATTCATCTGTTTGATTTTATGATTCCAGTTGCACTGGATTGAACAGCTCAATAGGAACTTGTGCTAACAATGGGACTTTAAGGCTACATCTTTTCTGAGGGGTAATTGTGAGGCATGAACATCTTCCTTACTTTTTGTATGAAAGAAATATTGTAAGAAGCTGAATTAATAATACCAAAAAACACAAACAAACAAACAAAGAAAAGATACAAAGAAAATCAAAATACAGTAAGGTCCTTCATGCAGCAGTTGCTACCACCAGCTCTGTGTGATGATCTGAGTTAAGGTTTTCTTTGCATCTGTTTAGAAAATAGAAATGTGAAGCCCATCCCAAATCTGTGCTCTTTACCTGGCAGCCTTGACTTTTCAAACTTCATAAAGAAGCCTCTTGTCCTGCAGTCACCAGGATATTCCTTCACCACCTTAGACCGCACCTCGAGTATTGTGTTCAGTTCTTGGCCCCTCAGTTCAAGAAAGATNTTCTATTTGCATGATGAAGTCCCAGCCATCAGACATCTCGGAGCACGACAAGCACGTTAACAGACTGACAATTAATAATAACCTTCAGCAATTTGGCTGCAAGGTGGCCCCGAGCAATCCTGCAGCCCCTCAATATGAAAAGTGCTGGCAATATTTTCCTTTAAAGCTGCAGCAGGTAGGAGGGAGCTAACCAGTCTGAAAATATTAATAATTTCTGCAGCACACTGGTAATGAAAAGTGCGTGACACAGGGTTTTTTTCTGCTGTGGTTCTCAAACAGGGCTTGGAGGAGAACAAGAGTTTTACTCTATGTATTACTAGAATTACTGAACGTTTTGGTTCTACTTCGTTGAATTTTTTTTCCCCAGGTGAGTTAAAATTTAGAGGCTCATGTTCAGCCAAGAAAAAGGAAAGCCTTTAGATAGAAAGAAGCAACCACATACTTTTCACCTTCCAAATGACAGAATTCTAAAGAACTGGCAAAAAGCCAATACCATGTCAACTTCTTGTCTAAATATGAGAGCGTCTTGACAGCTTCATTATGCATAACTTTTTTACATCCCATGAGGGTCCTGGTGCCTATAAAGAAGACACTTGCTGTCTCCTTTCTCTCACAGGAGGAAGGTAAGTGCAGTTTTTTAAAATAGGAGCAAGCTGAAATTCCTTGTATTCTGCAAACGATCTCCCAAGGTCATTAGTGCTATTATAGCTGTTTGCTCATTGTGTTATTTATACCACAGCATCTGACCACATTACAGGCATTAAAGTAAAATATCTCTCCATAAGGCAGCTATAATTGTCATCTTCCTATTAACCACCTCCACTTATCATCCAGGGAGAAGAAAGCTGCAGCATTTTGGCTTGGCCCTGCTCATCCGAGACTTTCTGAGCAGCAACAAACCTCTGTCACAAACAACACCCAGAAGGGAAGTCCTTGAAATTCCACACATTCAGCCAAGACTTTAAATCAGAGGATTGCGGCACGTATCTAAATATCTTTTTTTTTTCAGATTTATCCATGTCTTTGAAACACAATATGCATCTCGTACAATGTATGAAGAGAAGGAAAGAAAATCTGTGGAAAAAAAAGTAAAAAAAAAATGCTGCCGTTAATGAAGTTGGTATTATAATGCATTTCAAGGTTTTTCCTTCTGATTTAAAAATAAAGCCGAGATATTTCACCTGCACTTTTAAAACAGTGGCATGGAAATGAAATGCAATTTCCCTAAATGTCAAGATTTCCAAATTTGATTGGGAATATATTGCACATGCATTTTATTTCTGTCTTACTACAACTATCTGATTTGTTAGTAATAGAGATTAGGAAAGGTGAAGGATAAAAATAGAGCAATTTCCATTTATTTTGATAAAAGCAGAAAGGAATGTATAGCCCTGAACACTGCAGAGCCCTTCCATTTTAAGTGCTGCCTGACTTGGTCCTTGTGTAGTGTCATGCATAATCCCTTCTGAAATGAAATTCTCTTATTTTCTGCCAATGCAAATAAAAATAATTCTACATCAGAAAGGATGGAGAAGAGTTAAAGTAACTCAGACTCTGTCAGCACGATGCATCTGCCTAAATACAAATGCCTACAGATATTTACATCAACGACACCAGTGACTCTACTGATTTGGGGATTCAGAAAACTACAAATTTACAAATTACAAAATTGGTGAGTTAGTTAAGGGCATAGAGATTTAGGGATTTTAGGGATTAGTGAAAATTTAGTGAATTTTTAGTGAATTTTAGAAGGATTAGTAGACTTCAAAATCATTCAGGAGGCCTGAGAATCAAGGTTGAATATTAAGGGTGAAAAACACTGTCCTGCAGTCTCTGAAGGTAAACAAAAGTGAGTGTTGGCCACAACAAGGGGAAAAGAATGAGCAACATTGGAGCTGATTGGTTGAAGGACTCATGGCAGAGAGCATGTCCATGACATAATGCTGAAAGGATGAATATTCATGGAGTGATTTGCATATGCATGAGACAAGGGGTTAAAGATGGGTGACAAATCTGGGCGGGGATCTGTTTTGGCACCTGGCAGGGCAGGGGACACTGCTGTGCCCCTTTCCTTGGCTCTTGGGCCAAAAATAACCTTTTTTTTTCTGCTGGCAGGCAACTACCTTGAGTCCTGACTGATTTTCCTTAAATCACTACTCCTTTCATACCTGATTGAGAAAAATTGCCACATCTAGAGCTCAGTTAATGTCATCCTTTTGTTGGAAAGAAGACAAAATGAAATGAAATAAAAATAAAATACAATAAAAAGCTCTAGAAGTGGATATTCCTCTTATTCCTCTTTGTCAGCTAAAGAAGGAGTCTAGACAGCCCTTTAGATGTGGACGTCTACTTTGTAGGTATCAAAGTTGGGTGAGATGAATCTTACCCCAAGTGGATGTCAACCTTTCTTGTACTTTCCCTGTGCTAATTAAGAGCTGGAATGCAGACTTTATCCATCATACCCCAAATGGTCTGGTTTATCTGTCATCATCTGAATTCGTGGGGACTTTTCGACATGACTTTTTACTCTTGGCGATTTGTCTCTGTCACTTAAATTCTATTGTTTCATTCTGCTTCCAGGACTGATTGAACAATTTTTCACATAAAGGAATAATGTAAAATATACTCCCTGAAGTTTAAGACTATATGATTATCTTGAAGGGTTTTTTTATATTTAAATCATTGACTAAATGTGTCTTTAATAACAGGTTGTGGGTACAGTTTTTCAATAATATTTTTGTGGCATTGGGAACCCCTGTTTTGGGTCTAGTGGCTCAAAACATACTTCTACAACTAAATGTGCTGTGTGAACATCATAAATAAATGTGAAAACAGTTTGAAGCTTTTCCATTAAAAGGTATTTGTGACCTCTGCAGTTTATAAGAACAGAGTTCTCACAGCTTTACTGGTGACTTCAATACTGGCTGCCCAGTCCTGACTAATTTAGTACATCCAGTCTCGGGATTTTACGCAAGAAATCTAGATTAAAGCTGGATTAGGTACCTCTATAAAGTCCCTGCCAACACCATGGAAAACATTCCCTTACCATTTTCACCACCCCACGAGCCAAAGGAGCAGTACAGAGACCGCAAGGACAAGGTGTACAGGTTATGGCCTTAAGTTACACAGGGGAGGTTTAGACTGGATGTTAGGAAGAGCTTTTTCACAGAGAGAGTGATCTCTCAGTGGAATGGTCTGCCCAGGGAGGTGGTGGAGTTGCCATCCCTGGAGGTGTTTAAGGTCAGACTGGATGAGGAGCTCAGTGACATGGTCTGGATGGTGGGAGGCTTGGATGGATGGAGCGTGGTGCCCGTGGTTCCAGGGTTGTGGGCCTGATCCCTGGGTGGACGTTTGCTTGGGAGTTGGACTCGATGATCTATAGGTCCCTTTCAACTTGGAGTAACCTGTGAACCTGTGACTGGGAACAGAAATGTGTTTGGAAATCTTACCTCAGTTAGAGGTGCCTTTCCTCGAGCTGACACTGCTGCCACCAGTCAAAGGATATTATATGGTTGATCCATCCAGATGTGACAAGCCATTGTAACAAACCTTCAGCCCAGGATACAGACACAGTTCTCTGAAAATTGTGATTATAAGAGTTCAAAACAAAAGGACTATATGAGGATCTTTCCTTTTTTTTTTTTTTTTTTAAGTTTTTAAACCCATTTACCAAGTGTCAGAGCCCATGAAATAGAATGATGTAGGGTGCTCAAGTTAAGATGCTTTAGCAGGAATACAGGAAAAACCTGGGTAATTTCCCATTACCTGCTAGTATCAAATACTTGAAATCTGGCTGCTCTGCTTGAATCACAATAAAGCCCTTTTTTCCCTTGTGAGAAGCAACAGAATTTTAACCAGCTTCATTATTTCTACTTCTCTGCTGCTTTATTTTTGATATTATTAACCATTGCATTACTGGAAGTTGATACCTCATACCTGTATGCAAGCATAGGAAATAAATCTGCCAGTTTTTCATCATTGGAGCTTTAAAAGTGTGAACACCTTTAAACCTTGCATCCTACTGGATTTGCTTTTCTATTTGCCTTTCTCTGACTTCTACTATAGTTGTTTTAATTTGTGAGAAAATACAGGGATAGCAAAGCAAGTTATCCCAAGTTAGCTGGGTATCTTTCACACAGGCTGAAGAACAATTTAGCACTCTGCTGTCCCCCTGCAGATCTTTGGAATCTAGAGCATCCATTTCCCTGACATTCAGTCTCTCATCAGGTACTGAAATGCCTGGAAACATGTGCCCCTCTGGTCCTTCTGAAAGCCTTGTCACATTATTATAGTATTACAGTATAGATAAGGCTGGAAAGGACCTTGAAGATCATCCAGTCCAACCTATAATCCAACTAACCCAGCATCTACATCTAGATCATATCACTCAACCCCTCATCCAGCCTTCCCTTAAACACCTCCAGGGTTGGCGAGTCAACCACCTCTGTGGGCAACCCATTCCACATCCGGATCACTCTTTCAGTGAAAAACCTTTTCCTAATGTCAAGTCTAAACTTTCCCTGCTGAAGCTTAGGACTATGACCTCTCGTCCTGTCCCCAGAGACCAACAAGGTCTCTGTCAACAAGGAATTTCAGCCTCCTTTCTGGTATATGAAGGAATATCTGAGAAGGACCCTGTTGCAGCACTACATGTTTTATAGTTGTCTATACTTTCTTCTCTCTTATTTTAAAAGACTCTGCTCGCATAAAAACATGTTGACAGGAAATAATTATTTGTCCCTGAGACTACAATGGCTGGATCTCTTTCCATTTCATCTGTTGAAGTCTGCAGAAAAAAAATGCAAGAGTTTGGGGACTGGAAGAGTAGAAAACTAGTCTGTGAATTTTGGGGACACAGTTAAAACGAGATAATTTGAGGGATTTAAACTTTCTTACGTGTGTACCTGTAAATACACAAGGATCCAGACCAATGTCTCACCAGTTAAAAAACCAGCCTGAGATATGTGACTGTAAAACCAGACTCAGAATTGTGTCCTAGTCTCTTGTTCATGCTTTCTATACAAGGTCCCCCAGCTCCTCAGCTGAGATGCATATGGCGGTGGGACTCAAAACATTTTCCAAATTACCATTCAGCAAAGGAACTGAAGGAAATTCTGGCTGACAAGGAAGATATCTTCATGACCTTTTGTACTTCCAGGGTTAGGCAGCTTCAAGGTGATGCAAAGGGATGGAACATTCAGACATGTGCCAAAGTCACTGGCACTGGTTAGGCCACGCCTTGAATACTATGTCCAGTTCTGGGCTCCTCAGTTTAAGAGGGATGTTGAGATCCTTGAGCGNATTCTGTGAAAGTCCTTCAGAGTGGGAAATTGCAATTCTCCCACGAGGACTTTGAATACTGAAAGAGGTGATTTTCTACAGGACAGAGTTTGGGAGGCAGGGGAAGAAGATTTTTGGTCTGTGAAGAAATTGTGATGCATTTGAGGAGCTGTGGGAAGCTTCAAAACTTATTATGGGACATAGCAAGGTGGGCAGGTGAGACATCAAAGGGTGTCAGAGAAGAACAAGTGCAGGAGACAAAGAGGGTTGAGTTTCAGTTCACTGGTCTGACGTGGCCCTGCTCTTGACTATGAACCTCATATCTGAGGGTACAACCCAGGTGTGAGCAACTGGAGACATTCACATTCTGTGTGTCTATATCACTCTGTTCTGCCCTTTATCCCTCATTTAGTGGAGAAGATGAGCAGGATGAGACCCCTTGAGCGCTGAGTGCCATTATGAGTGTGGCAGTAAATGTTCTCTTTCCTCTCTGTGTTGGTGTGTGTGACTGGCCCTGTTTATATTTGTGTAGGTGTGTGTATATGTGTCTCTCTCCGTTCCCAACCTGGGGACATGGAACTGTACAAATCTTGCAGATACCAGGCCAGGAAAGCTCATTGAAGAAGAACCTGAATCACATTAGATAAAATTAATCAGAAAACTTGTCATTATACCTACACTTGCAATATATGTTTACTTGNCAAATTTAATCAGGAAACTTGTCATTTATAAGTATTAGTTGATTTGTCTTTCAGTTCACCTACACTTGCAATATATGTTTACTTGCCTGAAGGAAATGTTGTGATCTCCTTACGTAAAAACACTAGTCACCATCATTATTCTTCCCAAAATGAGTGCTAACTTAGTGCCGTATTTCACACAGAGGTGCATGTTTTGAAGAAAAGTTACTTCCAACCTTCCCTGCACGCTGCAGCTGCCAGGAATACCTTGGGAAGGCGGCAGTGGCCAAATGCTGGCTCAGCACTCAGGACAAGCAGAGCTGCGTACCACTCATTTGCTTTTACAATTTATTTGTTTTAACCTTTTACTTCTAAATCTACTGGGGTTTTGAAACCGGATGGCAAAAAGTCACTAAGTAGCAGGTCTGTTTAAACAAAAACATGACTTTGGTGTTCTTTCTCCAGCTGTGATCCATGAAGGGGAACCAACCCTTACTTCATAAATCTTGGCAGTGTAACACAATAGAGAACACAGGGGAAAGGCAAGTGAGTTTCCACTGAGGACTGTGAACATATGAAATGATGATGAACCTACTGATCTGGTGAATTTGTTAAATTTGAGTAAGGGCAGTGTGGATATAAAGGGACAGACGACTTGCTGTCCAGTTGCTTGCTCTTAATTTCATTTGATATAATGATTCTCCTCTCTTTGGTTACAGGGTGTTCATTGTTTCTTACTGTCCAAATGCCAACAGTATCAATCAGATGCTTGCTTTATTTTCTTTTTGCCTTTCTTTCCCACAAGGTAAATAAATATTTTTCCTGCATCTTTAGCCATGAGGATGCTTTTGATCCATTTTTAGATTTCCTCTGAACCCTGTCTTTCTCAGCACTATCCATTAGCCAAAGTTTAACATTCTGGAACTTCCAGCCTGACTTGAAAGCTGTATGTTAAATTATGCAGCTGAATTCCATCAGTCAATTTCTCCTTTGCTGTCAACACATCAGCTACATTTTTTACTGTCTGAACAAGCTCATCCCATATAACAGGCTGCAAAAACATCAGAGGCAAAAAAAAAGACTCAACACAGGACAATACTTCCTAATCGGGCCTGCATTAAAAAGAGAAAGACACAAGGATTGCTTTGTCTTTTTCTTTCTTTTGCAAAACAAAATTTAAAAAAAAAAATCTTCTTTGCATATCAGATAAACCAGAAATTGCCTTATTTAACTTCTGAAAGGCTGGGATCATTCGGGGCAAAATTCTGCTGCGAATAAAAAAATGTGCAAAGCCGCCTGTAGCGGTGTGGCCCAGGTTATCTGACCTATCAGCTTCATGAAACGAGAGCTAATGAAGTCATGGCAGAAAAAGCCAACAGTCCCACATCAAACAATCGTGGAGTCTTTGCAGAAAACGATTGTAAATTGCACGTTAGTATATATAGCTGCTAGTTGGGCACAGCTCTGTGTTTTTATAACACGTTAAAGCTGTTGCTGCTGCAATTTGTTTCTAGGCTGGGTCTACATGATCTGCTATTGGTGCAGTCTTAATGGCAGCTAAAGTGAGAATAAAATCTTTATGAAAACCACTATGGTAAGCTCCCTTTAAGATAGGAATTCAATCAGCAGCCCACTGGAATTGCTTCTGTTTTGACTCAGGTATTTGGCTCCTTTTATTGAACGTTCAGCTTTCAGTTCATCCATCCCATGGATATAAAATGATGGATCTCGTTGGATTTTAAAGCAGCGGCACTTTATATCATTAATAAATATTCATTTTCTCCCTATCCCTCCAGAGGTGTTTCATCATCAATCATGGCTGAAATCACAGCTGTGAGAGCTGTTTATGCTTTACTGTTCTCCTCTACATGATTTGGCAGATACTTATGAAATTATTGGAGTGTGGAAGTAAAGGGGGGTTGGACAGGAGGGAAGAGGGGGGTGCTTAAAAAAAAAACCAATACAAAAAACCAACTTTGTGCCCATAGTTATTCCCAGAGAAGTGCTGTTTTGTTTTGCCTTCCAAAGCACACATAAATCACTCCATTGGTCTCAACTGTCCTGTGAAAATAAAAATGATCCCAAACTGTTCAAGAATTACTCAGGGACTATTCAGTGCTCAATATGTCAGAGAAGCAAAGACAGACGCTCAGGAAGAGGAAGATTACAATCAATGAAGCAAAATCAATAGTGTGTAGAAGTTATCCTGCTGCCAGCATTGTCAGGAAAAGGTTTCTCCATTCCCCTGTCTCATTACATGTAGAAGATTATTAGAAACTGAGCAGTCAAAGTGAAGCTGTAATCATCTCCCCTTGGCTTTCAGTTTTTTATGTTCTTAGTGTAAATCAACATTTCACTTTGACTTAATAAACAAAACAACCTGTTCTCCTACCAATGTAGCATTTTATGTATTTGCTTTACCTGCCACTGTAAACAAAAAGTGTTGAGATTAAAAATCCTTCTTTAAGGCCTTCAAGTACATGTTGGAAAAAACTGAACAATGACTGGAGCTGCTGGCTGTAACATTTTCTGATTGCTTGGTTTTTTTATTTTTCCATCTGTAACGTTTTCTGTCCCTCTGCCCAAACCAGTGGATCTTGGCTGCTAAGCCCTGTTTACTAATGAGATGGTCATTTCTTGATTCTCCCTTGAAAATCAATTTAACAACCAATGAAATCACTGGGTTTTATAGGAAAAACATTTGTGTCACCTTGGGGAAATATACATGTTTTATTGTGTCATGTTCAAATGTCCTCCTAAATTTAGACCTGTAGGAATCAAAAAGTAATATTCACTTATAAAATATAGCGGTTTATACCTTAAGGTATTTCATATAAAAAATATAATAGTTTATACTTTAATGTATTGTACATTTCAATGAAATATACATACACAGAATGACATACAGACAGTCTACAGAAAAATGTTATCTTCAGAAATATATGTCAGGATTAATTCCATAACCCCTCACTTCCCAAGACCCTCTAAATTATGGTGGAAACTGTTAGCAAACACAGATGTCCAAACTCATAAACTTTGCATTTCTATGCGCTAGGATGGTTTTTGTTTCATTTATGAAAATGTCAACTGTATGTACAAAATAAGGGCAATTTTTTTCAGCTTATTTTCAAATGCCAGCCTGTCATCATCACCATCATTTTCAAAAACGAGCAATTTATTATTTCTGGATTGCTTTCTGTGATTGGTTTTGAAATACCCAATCAACACTATGGGAAGTGCCTGCAGACACCTGAAAGACGTTGGTCCCTCCCTGAAGAACATGAAGTCTGATTCATTTGCCTTCATAAATCCCATCAAGAACTTGATTTGGGGATTCAGAAAATTACAAATGTTAGTGAGTTAGGTAGAGGTTTATAGGTTTAAGGATTGTAGTGAATTAGTGAAAATTAAGTGAATCTTTAGTGAATTTTAGAAGGATTAGTAGATTTCAAAATCATTCAGGAGGCCTGAGAGTTAAGGTTGAATATTAAGGGTGGAAAACGCTGTCCTGCAGTCCTTGAAGGTAAACAAAAGTGAGTGTTAGCCACAACAAGGGGAAAAGAATGAGCAACATTGGAGCTGATTGGTTGAAGGACCTCTGGCAGAGAACATATCCATGATATAATGCTGAAAGGATGAATATTCATGGAGTGATTTGCATATGCATGAGACAAGGGGTTAAAAATGGGTGACAAATCTGGGCGGTTTTCTTTTGGCACCTGGCAGGGCAGGGGACACTGCTGTCCCTCTTTCCTTGGCTCTTTGGCCAAAAATAAACTTTTTTCTGCTTGCAAGCACTTACCTTGAGACCTCCAGCTCATTTTCCTTACTGCAAACTCCAAAGGAATGATAGAACCCATGAAAACATCTTCCAGCTCCAGTGGGACTGCCTGATGCTCCTCTAAGAGCCAATAACAGGAGCATGTGGTGAACGCTCAACCTGGAACATGGATTTGATGTTCATTGCCTTCTACGGCCATGAAAAAAATCAATTCTTTCCATAAATAGCTCTAAATTTCACTTACCTACATGATCTTTCAAGTTACGTGCTCGGTAATTTGTCACTTTTGAGAGCTCTTGTAGCCAAAAAGTTAATTCTTCAGGAGTGAAACTCTCCAGCAGTTCTTGAAGTAATTGACTGGGATCTGCAAGTGAGTCATTTTTCTTGCCTGGCAAAGGTACCCTTTAAGTTAAAAGAGAAAATACCACAGTACTTGTTTTTTACAAAAGGATTCTCTGAAATATAATACCAAAATAAATTATCCTTTTTCATAAATTCTCCTCTATTCCTAAAAAAAATAAAAATTAATATACTGAATTCTGTCTCACATCATCGGAAACTTTGTTAAAATGTGTTTCTATATGTAAATCACCCAAAATCGAACAGTCCAGTCCAGTTTTGCTGTGGAGGTGGTACATACCAGTCAAACACAGGAGTGGTAAAATGATAGTAATTATGCATGTCAGATTGATTTTAAGGAAATACAGCCCACTCCTGTCAGGGGATGCTGTCAATTATATTTCCTAACCTATTTTCTCCCCTTGTCATACAGATGTCTCTGCAGTCACTGAAGAGACACGGCCAGAAATTTTATATAATTTTTTCAGATGTCCGTTCAGGACTCCATGAATTATGTCCTCAGTCCTTGCAAGATGTTTTGTCCACATCTCTACTGATTTCAAATGGACGCTAACTCAAGCACAGTTGTCAATTCTGTAGGTGTTTGTACGTACTAAGATGAATCCAAGTCTTAATTTTATTCATTCCCAAACTTGACCAAGGAAGATCTGGCCAGAAATAAAGACTCTGTAAATATTTCTAATAAAACATTGTGACGTTGCAACTAATTTTTCATAATATGTGTTAAAGTTTGAATTATGTTAGATAAAAAAGATGTATTTTTCTGTTTATTTCCTAATAAAATAATGTACAAAGGAAAATTCAAATCTTCTACTAAGAGCTGTAGCTCAAGTGCATATCTACTGAATTTCAATGCAAATTGTGTATTATTTTATTTAATTAAATGTAGTGTACATTACATTCTTGGCCCTAGCTTTGGAAAGATGAATAGGTGAATATATATATGTATATATATATGATCTACTCACACCATTTTCTTATTTGAAGAAAATTAAGCAAAATTCTTTATTCATTGATAAATTTTAAAGACTTTTTAAAGACACTGGCATGCAGTGTGCAGGATTCTCCATAGAAATCCAAGCATCTCCTCCAACTAAAATCGGTGGAAATTAAATATTTACAAGATTTAAAAAATTGTATCAGACATCTCTCTGAATCACAGATTCTTCCAAAGGTGACTCCTTCGTAAAATATTGATGACTTATCTGGAGAAGAGGTGGCACCTTCTCCCATGTTCAAATATAGAACTCTTACCTTCAAATCTTATTTTTAATTTCTTCCTTCATAACTGGTCCATTTATTTCTTTCAGGAACGCCTCAGAACATCCCCAGTTCAGAACCCTGTGCTGGGAAAATGTTTTCCCTTCAATTTACGGTATATTCATACTAAAAGTATAAAATATTTCTCATTTGTGTAATTGCTGCCTATAATCAAGTGTTGAAGGAGAAAAGTCCCTGTTCATGAGTAGCAAATGTGACACACACACCTCATTTCAGAGTATTAGCAGCAAAGTTAAATCAAATAAATATCTGAAAGCTGTACAAGATTTAAGCCCAGCTGAAAATCTGTGTTCCCTGAAATTATGCAGCTTTTAAACCACCTCTTGGGCATTGTTTTCGTGAAGACAATTTTGAAGAAATGTATATAAGTCACATCTTTCATGGAAACAATTGCTTTTTATTGCTTCTGCCTTAAATATAATAAAGAAAGAACTAGAATATATTGAAAATGAGAAGTCACATGATAAGAAAAACAATTTGCAGTATTTTTGGTCTTGATTTTGGTTTTATTTTCAGAATGGACCATTACAGTTAAAAGAATTCTTCGTGGCATGTATGAATATCATAAATATTGACAAGTTATTATAGTTTTAAACTACTAGAATGATCCATAGAGAAAATTTAAATTATTACATGTGCATTATTTAAGAAATTATTTTTAAAATCTCTGGAAACCAACTCAGTCAGAGCTTCAACAATGTTAGTGTCAAGTTTTTTTAGAATTAGCCCCAGTATAGATGCATTATATGAAAGGATTTCTAAATGATGGGCTTCTTAAAATTCAGTCTAAGTTCATAGTTTGGAAAACTTAATTTTTTTCGACTTTTTTATTTTACAACATAGAAAATCCAATTCTGAAACCTTTGGACCTGATCTTGATTGAGATTAATTGTGAAGCCGGTGCTTGATGTGCTCTTGTTCCTCTCGCTCCTTAGCTGGACTTCCCCATCTCAATCCATCTGCTATTCTCCAGCTATCATCACCTTTGCTAAAATTACAAAGACTCCACTAATTAACATAGCTGAGGCAAAGCCTTTGGGCTGGTTGCTAAATAAAGCACGGACAACCAGAGACAAAAATGGATGCCCTCAAGGCTAAGAGTGTTCTTGAGAATAAAATCAAGACTCCCTGTATTGATCGGACTTGAAGATCTTTTCCAACCTTATCAACACTGTGATATTATGATACATATTGTAAATTTTTCTAATCCTTTGTAACATTTCCTCCTTCATACTAATTTCATTTAGGGCTTATCTTGATTCATCTTTGGACAATTGCTTCAAAGTGGCTTTCTGTTACAACTGGGAGGTTTCATTGTCATATAACATAAGGAATCTACCACTGCATGAATTCAAATTATTTTCTTCCATGGTGATGATATCTCATGGCTCCTTCTAATATTTTTACAGCTATAGAAAGAGAACTTAATAAATATATCAAGACATTGAGGTACAATTGCTCGTGGCCCGTTATGTTACTTTGAAAGGAAGATTGCAGCAACCTGATTTATGTCAGCACACTTTGTTCAACATGTTAATAATGTCCTGAGTTAATAATGTCCAATATGTTAATAACTGTCCCTAAGTGAAATGTGCTCAAAGGTATCACTTCTTCTGCAGCTTTGGGAGCACCATTCTCCCAGGGCTCTTCAGGGAACTTCTGCTGGTTCACTGCAAACATTCAGTGACGGATTAATTGATACCTTATTAAGACAGGACACAATGGAACTGTGATGCTCCAAAAGTCTTTGTCCAAAATCTAAGGGAGAGAATAAAATACTTTTGGTCGCGCCATTTTTAACCAATGATTATTTCTGAAGAACACAGTGGACTGATTTAATGTAGTACAGACTGTCTAGTCCAAATGCCTCTTTCTTAAAACTGATTTTTGTACTCCTTCAGAGTTTTTTTTAAATTTCCCATTGTTTTTTAATTTTTTTTTTTTAAATTTCCCATTGTTGCTACATAAGTGAGCCGTATGTTGCAGTAGCACCATAATTTTAGTGACAGTTCCCCACTTTTAGGATTCAAAGTAACCCACATGACATTGTGAAATTACCTCATAATTTTGGCTCAAAGACTTTCAGAGTGAACTCTGCTGATATCTCAACATAAGCGGAGGCAAAACAGCTTCATGATCTATAGCCCTCTTAATATATTCTACTGAATTTAATTGCAAGTATTCAACAAGAGTGAAGAACATAAATGTTGGGCTGTATTTGCAATAACTAAGTAGGCTGAAAGTAATTGTGTTAATGTTATTGCAATTAATTATCCATATCTTTTCATGTTTCCACCAACGCCACCCAGTATTGCTCCTATTATGATTCCATCATCATTTATCTGACACTGGAAACTTTCCACGAGATAAAACGAGGAGAAGCATTTTCCTTGTTTCTTACTACTTTATATTATCATCCTGGGAAAAAAAAAAAAACTTAAGGGAAAATATAAAGAAAATATCTGCAAAAATAAAATAAAATAATGCAACATTAGTCCTTTCCTGGATTTCCAAAGGGTTTGTTTGAGTTTTGTTTGTTTAATTGGAGTAATATTTTAATTTTATTCATAAGAAGTGCAAAAAAATTCATCAGTCATTGTTCAAAACAAGAAAAAATGTGTATTTGAAAAAGAGATTATGTGGGTATAACTGAAAACTAGGATGGTAGAAGAATTAAAATGCAAAACTTG
>WEKX01017337.1:140043-151821 GCA_013390025.1 Pitta sordida
AATTACTTGAATTAATTACAATAGGTAAAAGAATTTAGAAAAACACAAACAAACAAAAAAACCCCAAACATAACAAATTTAAGCCGCAAAAGGCTATAGGAAAGGATATAATCCAAATTAAAACCAGGAAAGACCGAAGAGGGAATTCACTCTCTGTTACAAAGTTTTACTTCTCTTTCTGTTGTTAGTGACCATGAAGAATCTAACTTTCCTAGAAAATCGAGAGCAAGAATAAAATTTGGGGACTTCTATAATCCTTTTTCAGTATTTCACAGAAAGGAACAACTCAAATGCAAATTAAAAATATTTTGATAAGCTGAAAATATTGCAAGAAACAGTAATAAATATTTCTTGCATATCAGTATCCATTTTTGATATCTATGATGTCATTTGATAGCTCTATATCATCTTCTGTCCTGTACTTCTCTGCTTCCTTCCATCTGACAATTCTGCAAGAAGGGTTTTATTTATTTAGTTGTCAGGTGACATCATTTGCTCCTTCCTTATCCATCACCACTGTAACCCTGTTGTAGATGATCCTGTACCTTAGAATATTTTCCTGGAGGATGTGACATGATCTAGTAGATGGGGAGTTGGACTGGATGGTCCTGTGGGTAGTGCTGTGGTTTAGACAATGGGTTGGTGTTGGGTTGCAGGTTGGACTTGATGATTTCCAAGGTCTCTTCCAACCTTGCTGATACTGTGATACTGTGATGTGCTCCATGGTATTTTTTTCCCCTTTTTAAAAATGGGAGTAAACTCAAAGGCAACACTGCCATGAGAATGGCCTTGCTATTTAAAAATCTCAGGTAGTATGGACTGATAAAGTGGATTGTGAAACAAAGCAACAGGCAAAAAAGAAAGATAGCAAAACATGAGAAAGTTCTTTAGGAAGAAAAACAGTATTTAGAAAAGGAGTATGGATTAAATAAAGAAGTACTGGAGTAGGCAGTTAAGAGCTAAAGAGGCGAAAAATCTGGGATTTGTAACCAACAGATATAGAAAACTGGGGGATTCCAAAGAACAAAGGCTGGAATGTTTATCTTCTTTCTCTCGTTTATTTGCTGCTTCTCCTCTCTGCAGCCCACGTGCTTTGCTGTCTCGTAAAATCCTCTCATGCACTTAAATAAACTGTACTTTATTGTCCTGCAACAGACACTTGGGCTGATGCTATTACTCCAAATGAAATCAATGGCAGAGCCACCATCAGCTCGATGGGAAGAGAGCTTATCCCACTGCCATAAAGCACGAGCAAAGAATTAGCCCTGAGCCTGATCAATGCCTTTCCAAATCAGGACTTAGTGCAACACTCAATAAGTTTCCTGACTTGAGCAGATTGCTAAGTGCAGCTTCTTTTTCACTCACTGGGCATTTCTGTCGTCTCTCACACACAAGGCCTTACCACTACACATTTTTATTCCTTTTACCATCTTTCAGCTTTTTCCTCAGATGTAGAAAGGTCTTTTTCACCACTAAAAATATCCTGAGGAAGTAAATAGAAAATGAACTTAATCTTCATTATAGGAAGCACTGCTGTGCCAACAAGACAAGATTTTTCAATGAAGGTATGATTCCAAATAAATCTCCAAGGAACGTGCTCAACAGCAGAAGAGAGGCCAGAGGAGTAGTCAAAGGCAAAAATGGCATTCAGGTAATTCCTAGAATTTTACAGTAATTTTGATAGGCTACTACTCCAAAGAAAAAGGCAAGATCAATATTTAGCAGTTTATCTCACTCAATAGCAAAATAGACTCTTTTGAGCTTAGGAAAAACTGACTTTCTCCTAAGCAGAAGGTACTTCACTGATTTTCTTACACTTATTTACTGCATACATTGCTATGTACCAGGTACAGTGTGCAGGTAACCACATGTCTAGGTGAAATTCTAAATAAATGGGTGTTTGATTTTATTTAAAATACTTCTTGAATAATTTAATTTTCATGAACTTCAGAATGAAAATATATAGAAGAAGCTCTATACAGAACTGCAGAGGAAAATGGATCCCTTTAGTCCCGAAAATATATTTGTTCAGTGATCCATTGTCGCACATCAAACTCAAGGGTAGCTCTGTTTTTCAGAAGTGAGTAGAATGAGGGACAAATTCTTCTTTTCCGTTTCTTATTCCATTCCTGTGGTCATGTAAAAATTTTTAAATATTCGTAAGTAGCACAGACATTTGGGAGCAGAGTTGTACATAACATTATTTTTCTTAAATTTCTTAACCCTCTGAAGTTCCTCCCGTTTCCATTTAAACCCCCTGTTTATCACCCTCCTCTCCAACTAACGAGGCATCCAAACAAAATCATCTGTCTTGGTTTGGCAGAGGTTTGGCAATCTGTTTGGAAACAAAGAGATGGTGAACTGAGGTTGTTAACATTGTTAAGATTTATTTCTATAGCTTTTAGTTCTCGTCAATACAGAAACTCACCCTCCTATTTACATACACACACACGTACAAAGCAGAGAAAAACATTTGGGAACTGGTATTTCCAGAGTTCCTAATGCCAGAATTCCCATTTGTTTACTGAGCTACTTTAAACAGCTTAATTGGATGGTTTAGTACTTATTAGCAGTATTTATATGTGTATGATATTGCTAAGATGGTTAAAGGAGCATCATTTCATATCTGAATTGTGCTTCCAGTATTATTAAAGGAAAGTATTAATAAAAATGCCGGAGAATTATAAGTTTCAGAGATCAATATTTTTTCCCACCTGCAGATATTTGATGATAATACAGTATTCCTACGTGATTCAGAAATATTCTATTTTCCTTTGGGGAAAGTGTCGTGGTTTGACCCTGGCTGGATGCCAGAGACCCACCCCAACTTCTCCTGAAGGAGAAAACTAANGGAAATATTCTCTTTTCCTTTGGGGAAAGTCAATGCAGAACTTTTTTTGAAGTCCAGTTTAATACAACAAATTCAATATGGTAAAAGTACTGACTTTTTCACCTGAAGATTTCAAGTCAGAAGGGCTGTTTAGCTTTTTTTTTTTCCCCTCAATAAATCTTTAAGAGTTTCGTTTTTTCAAGTGGGTTCAGTAAAGCAAGTAATTTCCAAATTTCTTACAGGAGATAATTCCACTGTTCAAATAGTTCAAAAGAAGTCAGGTTGATAAGCTTAGAGAAGTTAATGGCTTATGTAAAAGTGAAGTTTAACTTAAAAGTGCAATATCATCTCTTTGCATGAGCATTACCTTGTCAAAAAGCAGTAAATCTGTGTATGCACGACTTTGTAAGCACAGGATGGAGTTACAGATTTTATATTTCCTTCCTTTAGCCAGTTTTATACTCTCTTCAGTGCTTAAAAGCTTATCTGTTTGGCTTTACTGGAGTTGCATCTGAAACAGCAATAAGAATCAACCTTGTCCTCTCAGAAAAGAGCAAGAATTAACGAGAGACTAAACTGAGGTTTGTTGTCCGTCATCGGAGGGTTGTGTCCAGACTCACAAACGAGAACATCTCAAGTTTATCCACATTCCTCTACACTCTGTGGCTTTCTGCTGATTGCATTCCCCAGCTTTATTCCCCTCTCCCGGCAGCATCCCCCGGATCAAATGACACCAGAGGTGGGCTCGAGGTATCAATCTCCTCGAGGTATCAATCAGCCCTCTCCTCACATCCCATCAGCTGGAAGGGCCGTGCTGTAATCCCAGCCAAAGCAATTCCAGCTGCGGGCTTTGCCCACAGCACTAATGGCCCAGCGTTCAGGAGGGAAAAAAGTGCACAAAGATTATTTTCTTCAGTCAGATGCCTGATGGATACAGGCTGCAGGACTCGGTTTCTTCCGACCCGGCCCCGTCCTGAATAAACTCAACAGATTGAGACATGCCACTGGTTTCATTTTGGGATTTTTTTTTTTAATTTCCCTGTCTCTGCTTGGAGAGCTCTGTTGCACAGCAGTTCCAACACTGAGAAGGCCAGAGCAGAGGGAAAAATTCCGTGGATTTATTTACATGTCAGTGCACCCCAAAAAACCTCTCCAGTTTACAGATTTCTCAGAGCAGCAGTGCTGTGTCTGATCTGGAAACAACCCAAAAGTTACCGTATTTTTCTCTTTCTATAGGAGATGATTCATCATAGCTGTCCAATTGTTTTTTCTGCTAGAACTGAAATTCATTATGGTTGGGTTGGGGTTTTTTTGGCTCACAGCCCTTTGTAAGGGGACATCAATATATTGAATACTTAAACACTGAAGAACATTGATGTATTTGGTCCTTTTTATCTTCATTCTACCAATAGAGGTGTCTGCCCAATTCCTTGCAGTAGAAAAGGCCCCGTTGTGCTTTCAGTGTCCAAAAATACCACAAAAGAAGGAACGGGAGTGATATAATTGTACAAAAATGCCATTGTGACAACAGTAATTCCTATCTGCTCCTGTCCAAGCCTAAGGTAAAACAGGAGCAATGAGAGGCTGCAGAGGAGAGTCCTGGAGCTCGTGGGTTCTGGCTGAGCCAACTCAAGTTACAGCTCTTGTGCCAGCAGGCAAAAATTAACATTATTTTCAGAAATGTTGCTCAGAATTAACTCAAAACCTGGGCAAAAAATGGAAATACATGTGAGTGACTCAGAGTCTGTATTCACATATGGCATACAAAAGGAGTGGTCTGAATAAAATTATCAATTTTTATCTAGAAACCAAAGTGCTGCATTTGGCTCAAGAATGTAATTTTATTTCCTTTGGTCCAGATGTCCGAGAAATATTTTTTAGTTTGAGCGGATCATTCCATTAGAAGGTTGTATGTGTTGTCTTTATTTCAGAAGAGAAAACATGGAAATAGCATAATTTCTCAAAAACCACAAATTCTGAGCTCCAAACTATTACCCAAGTACTCTCTTCCAAAAGGGTAGGGAACACAGCACTGCCTGAGTGCCATGTCAGAAACACAGATTCATGTAACATGGATAAGAAATTTTAAATCTACAACTTTTTTTCTTAATTTTGTTTTGGTTTTAATTTTGATCTTCATGATTTCTTTGGTTTGGTTTGGTTTCTGTTGGTTTTTTTTAATTGGGGCATTACTGAAGAGTGTTTTCAAAAACAATGTTGGGGAAAAATGTTTGAAAGTATCTATTACAAAGGATTAAATATATCATTGCTTTTGTAACAATGAAATAGATTTTTTTAAACGTTTTACACCAAAAGATTAAGTTAAAGAAACTAATTAAACCAATGATAGTGAACCAAAGAAAACTAAGCACCTTATTTGGAATATTTAAGAAAGCTGGGGAAAAAAATGTCATGTACTGTATTTATGTTTTTTTAAAGTCACATTGTCTCCTTTAAAATAGTATTTAAACTAAATTCAGTGAAGTTTGATATTGAATTATTCTACAGGGAGATTGTGGCATTTCAATAGTTTTCGATTTTACTTTATCCATTTTTGAAATTATTCAACAAATTCTTACCCCTAAATATGGGCAGAGAACGAGGCCTTTAAAGTGACATGATAAGAACATTTGATTTAGCAGTTTAAACTTGGGTTCATCTTGCTGCTACGATAAAATCTTGTATTTTTTGTCACATTAGTACCATTTCCAGCAGAAGGATGGCACGTTGAACATGCAGCCAAATGAAACAGTAGTGAAAATTGAAAAGCTTGAAAGGCACGGAGGAAAGCTCAGATTTGGGAGCAGAATGACGAGAGAATATTTGTAACCCGAGCTGGTATTTAACATGGAATTGACAACCTTCGCCTTCTCGCCGTATATTGTTACAGATGCAATAAAACAGAGCTTCCCACGTAATCCCAAGGAATCTGGAGAATCAGAAAATTAATGAATAGTTTGAAGAGAAATGAAAAAGGACAGAAACATGTAATACTCTGAAGCAGAGACTCTCAGTGCAAAGCTGCTACGGGTATGAAGTGGAGCCTGCTCTCTACCCTCGGTTCGGGTTTTAGGAAGATGAAATACGATATCCAAGATTCTCCTACTGGGGGGAAAAGTAATTTAAAAGAAAAACACAAATCCTGTGCTAACATACACGGATGCATGTGAGTGACAGTCACCCGAAGTAAAGCTGACTTTCTGACAGCAGTAAAACACTTCAGTGATCCCACAAGAATATTGCTCAGGTTAAAACCTCGATAGAGCCAGTTTCAATTAAAAAGTGTTAACTGTGAGTTTCTGACAAACTTTATTGCATGGGTTTATGAATTCTTGAGGTGCCCAATGCTTGGTGGCTGTTCACTTTCTACTCAATCATGAAGATCCTCCCATGTGTCAGGCACCAAATGCCAATGTTCATAGGAGGGATTGCTCAGCACCTGGACAATGAATATAAGACTGTGTAAGTCTGAATCTAAGTACCAAAATATACCAGATAAAAAAGAAAATCTCTACTGTCCGTGGCAAAAATAGACCCATAAATTAGTAATTACAGTGCCAAAAGTGCAGCAGATGAAAACCACAAATAATAACAATTAATGTTTAGTTATCTCATGCATATTGAAGACCATTGGAAGTGGTAGAGTTGAGGCCATATCCAAAAAACCTCCTTAATAATCCCAATGGGAACTCCTGAATTTTAGAAATAAAACCCCATCTTCAAAAATGCAGTCGTATTTCATAATAATTTCTCAATCCACCAGGATCTTGAATCCTGAAAATGTATGGCATAAAAAAAGAATTATTTCAACAACTGCTCTCCTTCCACCTTTTTTATTCCACTCATGCCTGAAGGGACTGGAGAGCAGAGTAGACAAACCCTATTGAAACAAGTAAGTTCAGCCTTTAAAAGCAGCAGCCACGTATTTGCCAAATACAAATGTTTGCAGCACATGAGATACAATCATTCATTCATGCAGGAAAGTGTGAGGTTAAATAATATAATTGCTGCATTATAATATATAGGTCTTCACTGTGACATAGCCTATGTGGAGTCTCACCCCCGCAGCAGGACTAATTAAGAAGGCAGATGAAGACTAGTGCTAGCAAAAAATTGTAATAAAGGCGTCACTTTTTTTCCAGTCTTCTTTTTCTATTGGCAGTGGAAAAGAAAAAAAATCACAGTGTGGTCCACATTAGCCCATACGTGCATGTTAAAAGAAAATTCACTCCCATTACTGCATGGTGGGTGAGCATCCACAGCCACACGTTGGGATCCGAGTGCTCACCATCAATTATACAATTCTCATCCCACAGCTCTGTGGAGCTGTGTAATCAAGATTTCATCCACAAGGTGAAATTCACTCCTGTGGACAAAGCTGGAACACAGACCATACGACACAAGCATCCTACTTATCCTTTCAGAATTTATATCCAATTATTGGGCCCTTAACGCTTCATTATGTGAATATTCTCTAGGCAGAATAATTTGGGGTCTTGTGTCTGCATTTTTTCTGTACTGAGCCAAATGATTTGGAGATGTGTGTGTAAATGGAGAGTTTTTTTCTTCTCTCAAGAACACTATGTCTAGGATTCATTTCACCTAACTTTCAAGGCTTGTAAAAATTAAGGGCCTAGGGTGGGATTTATTACTTCATGTCATTTAGACAATAAAAAGTAGGTAAAACCAATCTCTTCCTGGAAGTGCCCATTTCTCTGTAATGGCAATTTATGGAGCCTGGAGTGACCACCTCAGATGAACAAGTCTGGCACTGAAGATGGCTGGAGTTGAGGTGACTATGAGACAAATAACTTCAGACATTAATTTTCCCTATTTTGGACTGCTCTAAGGACGACACGAGAAAATTACCTTACAAGCACCCTATTTCTGTCCATTAGTCATTGGAAGACCTCAACTAAAAAAGTCCTGGGTAGACAGTAAGTTTTCACGCAGAGTTCAATTGACTTGCTCAAACAAGGGCATTCAAAGACATTTGGATCATTCAACAATATCTGAGATGTCTACATAGGGCTGGAAGAGAGGATACAAGACCTGTAGGAGACCAGTTCTTTTTCAGCCTAAATGATCCTATGATTCTAAGTGCACTGAGCACCCAAGAATTAAAAGAGATGGGTCTCCCTGTATGTGTATACAATATAAAGTGTCACTAACACCGCGAGTTTTCTTTTATGTGAACATATTCACTGATGGTATTTCAAAAACGCTCAGTTACAACGTCTTTCTTACGGAAAAACTCGTTTAAAGAATTGTGACCTGAAACTCATGTGTGTGTTTATCCACTCAATACGGCATCTTCGTAAATAGAACCCAGCAAAATATTCCCACTAGGATTAAAAACACGTTCTGTTTTTATGATTTTAACCTGATAACATTTATGTTTTCATCATAAAGGTGAAAACCCAGAAAATACAGCTTGGGAGTGAACTTATCCAATGAAAAGAGTGTGGAAAGGCACTACCCAGTGCTTTCCTTATCTCCAGGCCTGTCACATTTATTTATTCATTAAAAAAAAGGAAAATTTTAGCTGTTGGTGAGATCAATCTCCTGACAACAGCTGGAACTCAGGAAGCAGAAAGAAAAAGATTTGGTAAACAAGAGAGCTAAACTGTAAATAAAAGGTACATTAATATGAACAAATAAATGAGGGGAAAGAGTATTACCTCAAGAAAAGATAACTGAGTCACCTTAAGGAGCATATTTGGCTCGTTTCTTCTTCTTATATTTCATTAAAATTTAAAATCATTATAAAAACGTAAGATATGAATGTAAAATGTTACTTTTAATAAAAAATGAAGGGAAAAGGAGTATATCCAGGTAGGTCAGACTTGACACAAAATGTAACTTATTAAAACTCTCATAAACATTGCCTATCTTGTTAGAATCTTTGATTACTTTGTTCATTATAATACCACACTAATAATTAATCTTAGCAATTATTTAACAAACAGATACTGAAAAACAATAAAACAGTATATTCTGATTAAATTGGCTTCTGCTCCATATAAATTTGATTAAATTAATGAACAGATATAGACAGTGTACACACAAAAAAGACATGGTTTATTTACATACAGCCTGAATGCATTTTTTTAGAAATAAGGGTAATTTTTTTGTCTAGTTGCCTGTGGTGAGCTGACCCTGGCTGGATACCAGGTACCCATCAGAGCTGCTCTGTCCCTGGGACAGGAAAAGAAAATACAAGGAAGGGCTGGTGAGGAATTCACTTTAGTATAGTGGTGAGTGTCCCTGTCTCTCATGCAGGAGACCAGGGTTCAATTCCCACGGACTCGATGATCCTTGTGGGTCCCTTTCAACTCAGAATATTCTGTGATCCTGCTTAGATCATGGGGAAATTAATTTATTACCAATCAAATCAGAGTAGGATAATGAGAGATAAAACTTATTCTTAAAGCACTTTCCCTTCACTGCTGCTCCTCGAGCCAAACTTCACTCCCCACTGTCAAAACCTGCCATGCAAAAACAATATAATGTGGGATGAATATTCCCTTAACTTCATTGAAACTGACCAATCATGAAGTAATTCTAAATTAAAATGAATACAAATTTCAACGTATGTATTTCAGAAATATGTTTCTTGAAAGAAGATGAAGGTGACTGTCATCTTTACATTAAGAACAACATAAACTGTGGGGCTGGGGAACCTCTCTAATAGCAACTGTATTTCCAAAAGCACTGTAATACTCCCTTTTATTTGACTCTTACAAATAGTCTTGCCAATAACTTTTTGCGTTTGATTAGACTGAAAAATCAATTTGTGGAAATATTCTGCACATTGGTGAGTACAAGAGTATTTAAGCGTAGGCTGGATGAGGCATTTAGTGCCATGGTTTAGACAATGGGTTGGTGTTGGGTTACAGGTTGGACTGGATGATCTCCAAGGTCTCTTCCAACCTTGCTAATACTGTGATACTGTGATAATATAAACCATGCTCTGAAGGAGGCTGGTAAACATGAGGAATATTCCCAGAATTTTATTTTATTACATAATGAAGAGTTATTGATGAAATCAAATATTGATTTGAGGCTGCCACTCAACATTTGCAGGCGTAACCCATTAACAAGTATATTATAGGAATATTATGATTTCACTGAATTGATAAAGTGCAGCAATGGCACTATAACTTCTTAGTTTATTCACAGTTCCAAATACAGATATTCTTTCAAGCAGATGACTTCAAAAAACATTCATCCTCCTTTCAACACCCCCCCCCAAATTGTTTCCTGTTGAGACATTCAACAAAAAGGAAACAAAACATCTTCCATCCAAAGCAGTGAAAATTTTGCCATCCAAGTTTACCAAGTTCTAGTGTCAATAACTGCAATACTGACTTGCCAAGACTCCTAATTGTTTTTAAGCTTTGCTCATATGTTAAAATAAAATAAAGTCTTACTCTACAGAACAAAGGAGAGTGATTTTTTAAATAAAATATCTATTAAGGCTCTTAAGACAGTCAATCCCCTCATCCCTCCCCAAAAACGCAGGTGCAATGCTGGTCCTCAGGAGACTGAACAGATAAACCCGCAGAAGTAGCTAATGTGTATTCAATGAAGTGTCTGTGTGTCTCTGAAAACCAAAGTGATTTGTATCAGGGCATCACTGGGAGAATTTGAGCAATAGATGTTCAAGGGAAAAGCAGAAGTCTTGCTCAGCCTTTAGCTCTTGTTTCTAACACGACAAAAATTAGACTACTCAACTAAACTTACCAGTCACTAAGAAAAGGAATCTCTTTGCCTGAATTTATCTACCTGGAGGTTAAATGACCAATTTAAAGTAGCTATATGTTCCCTTTCCAGGTCAATAGGGCAAGATAGGCAGTACCAGAGAGTTACTCTTTTGTCCTTGACAAAGTGCTAAAGTGGGATAAATCTGCCGGAGAAAGAACCACGTCTTCCCCTTTTGAGCAAACAGTCCAGAAGGGCAGCTTAGCCTACAACAATTTAGATGGTTCGTGTTAACTTGAGAACACGAGCAGATGGAAGAAAAGCCACAAAACACACACAACACCACCTACCCAAAAGGCTTGTGGCCTCCAGTGACTTGTAGCTCAGGGAATTCCTGAGACAAAGACAATGATTTACATTTAGTTGCTCACAATGGATTGCTTTTGCATGAGGCTGAGTATGACAAACACGGCTATGAGTTCACACAAGGGAAAGCACCATTTCCTCCAAGGTGTTGCCAGGAAAGATACTCTCCAGGTACATCTTGTTTACTTCTTTCCTCCCTGTGATAGAAGCTTATGTTTAGCCTGACTGCAACCCACTCCTTTTCACAGATATTCTGTCATTCAGAAGTATAAAAGTACAGGTGCAGGTAATTTATTCTTACCTTTTTTTCCCCTGATAATACAAAACTGCACTCCACCTCATTTATCTCACCTCAAACAGTTTTTCTAATCCTCCTGGACTGAAATTCCTCAGTCTGTGAATGACCATCTAACCTGGTTTGGGTTTTTTCCTACAAATCCTTTGAGTCTCTCTTCACACCTTCCACAATCAAAATATGTAATATTAAGTTAATTTTAAGCACATTAGTTACAGAGAACTATTTACTGCCAGAGACAACCTGTCTCTAGCTGTAGTTAACATTCTATATTAGATAATATGTTCCAGAAAACATCTAAACCTCAAACCCTTTCCCCAATTTGAGCTGTAGTGGTGCCTGTATTGTAATACTAAAAAGCACTACCTAATCCTGCAAAAATTATTTTTAATACACCTACAGAGCACTGAGTTCAACTCAAAATCAGTCAAGAAAAGACTCTTCCGTATAATTTTCTGATTATTACAGCGTTCAAGAACATGTAAGAGCTAAACTGTGGTCCTTTCTCAGCCTCTGGGGGTTCTTATCTCCCAAAAGAGTAACAATCTCAAACACAGATGCACGCAGCCTGGGCAACAAGCAG
>WEKX01017340.1:0-11549 GCA_013390025.1 Pitta sordida
CCCGCTCCGCCCGGCCCCCGCCTGCCCTCGGGGGGCTTCGTCCCTTCTTTCGCCCGCATTCGCCCCAGGGAGGCCGCCGCCGGGCGGGTTTCCCCATATGCTCCGTCTCCCGAAGGAAGTTTGAGCATCGGAGCCCGCAGCCCCCCACACCCAACTCTCCTCTCACTGCCCGACCCCCTGGCTTGGCTTGTGGAAGCAAGGCCTGCAGCACCCTCGGTAGTTTTCCATCTATTGCAGATTCTCCTCCGGTGTTACTGGCTGCGGAGGTCACCTTTCCCTAACAGCCCCTCCGTAAAGGGCTTCTTAAACAACATCCCACACGTGTATTAGACGAGTTTAATTCATGTTCCTTTTCTGTTGCTTTGTTTCAAGCACCTATCTGGCCAGGAAAGAAAAGGGAAAACAATTCCACGAGTGTTTTCCTCCTCCCACCTGTTTTTTCTGCCCTCAGCCAGAAACCAAATAGCTAACAACGCTAGAAGAAAACCCTTTACCACCACCAAGTTCTACTCACTTTACCAAAGAGCAGCTCAGCAAACTCACACCTTAACTCAAAAGTCAGCCTCCTCCTGCATCCCTCAAGCCTGATGTTAGTGCCACACACAAGGTTTTATAGGGCAGTGACTCATTCAGGGGCTGCAGCAGGTGTGAAGTGTTTGTGGTGAGCAGGGACAGGTGGGAAGAGACCAAAAATAAAGATCTTTCACCGGAGGCAGTGGTTGGGGTGGTGAGATTTTTGGGGGTGGAGTCATTAGGAGGGAATAGAGGAAGGATATAGGAGAGGTGAGTTAGAATCTTGACTTTGTTGTGAATGTGCTCTACCACATGAAGCAAAAGCAGTGAATCTCCCAGGTATAATACTAAACCACAAAATGAACTCTCTTTTTGGTTTGGTTTGGATTTTCTTCCCCCTGGCAAATTAAGTTGTAACTTTCTGGTGCCTGTCACTCAGCTCTTTAAATAAACAACATTATTGATCAAAGAAAGTGAGGTCTTCCTTATCAAGAAATTGTTCATTATTTTTCTGTTTGCTGCTGGAAATAACATTTATATTATTGGTTTGTTCTCTTTGCTAAACATCCCTAAGGTGTTGCCTATTTACTTTTAGAGAAACAGTGTGTTTTCTACTGGATTTCAACCAAACTGGATCCAGCCAATTCAGTTGATTGTTCTTCCAACATTAGAACTTTCAAAAGACTGATTTGTTGCAGGTCAGGGCACTTTTTTTTCAGGGTAATATTGCTAACCTCTGCATGGGTTGAAAATGAAGTGTCAAAGTGTCTGTATGAGCAATAAAGTCAGTTACTGGCAAAAGGCATCAGAAAGGACTTCAGAGTTGGGCTTGGCGGAGCGAACAGTGAGGAAAAATGTTGGGGAAAGTCACTTCTGGCTTTGCCTCTGTGGTTTGTGAAATCTGAAGAAATTAATTCATTAATAAATACTTCTAGAGCTTTTGAAATAAAATGCAAGTATGTGAAAAGATGTTTACTGTCTCCTCTAAGGGAGATGAGGTAGGGGGAGGAAGAGGTAAGAGCTGCAATTTTGGGGCCGTTTTAAAAACCTTTAACTCCCAGATTAGGGACCCAAAACTCTCAGCAGGTTCAGCTTCTGTTCTGGCTGTTTCGTTTTGTCCGAGGGCTCCGGCTGAGAACAGGGGAGGGAGTTGCCACCCCTGTAATTAATGGCACAGTCAGATTTTACAGGAAACCAAAATCGATGAGGGCTTATTTTGCAGTGCAGCACTGCATGTTGTGGCAGGTCCGGGATTGATTCCCAAGCTGCTCAGTGATGCATGAGTAGGGAGAGGAGCAGGATAACGGAGACATCCCCCGCCAGAAATCAGAGCCCTGGGTGGTGAATCCACCAGGCCAGAGGCTTGGATTGAGCAGCTACAGCTACAGCTGACCTGGGATTGAGAGCGAGGGATTTTCTAGTGAAAGGGTTTGGAGCTAGATGACCTTTAAGGTCCCTTCCAAACCTTCTGTGATACTGTTTTCAACCCCTTTTCTATTGAACTTTTACAATTATTGGGAAAGTTACTTAAAAGGTAAAATATGTAACAGATGCTTATTCTCTAAATATGCAGAGCACTTAATAGACTGGAGAGGTTTTTACTTCCCCTCTGACTCTGAACCCAGATTGGCACTGGGTCCTCTCAAGGTTAAATATTTCACTGACAATCACTGTAACTAAAATAGCCTTTTATCTATGTTTTTTCCCTGCCTAAAACTGCAAATTCCCTCTACTCTGCAAGTTTCTCTACCCTGCATAACCTGCCAAAATCAGAGGCTTCTGCGTTATCAACAAAAATATCTGCAGACTGAAAGAAGGAGGCATGATGAAAGAGAAAGAAATCAGAAGTCACCAGAGAGCAATCTTTTGTTATTAATTTCTATGGTTTATTAATTGGAAATACTGAGTTTTAACTCAGATCCTTAGGCCATGGAGCATATGTGTAACCAAGCAAAACTGGCCCCCAGTGAGTTAAACATCCATTCCTTTCCCTTCTTCCCCTTGCTCTGGTTTGAGACATTTCAGTGGAATCCCCTGTTGGTCTTGTCCTTCAAGATTCGTCACCTCAAGTGAGTTCAGAGACTAAATTCGGGTGTAAGCTGGTTTGTTCTTCCATGAGGGTACCGTAGCTGGGAAAGAGTGGGACTCATGTCCCATTCCCAGCTCTGCCTTGTTAGAGGACTTCCAGAACTGGACTTCACCACTCTCTGCCTCCACTTCCCCTTCTGTAAAATGGAAATAACCTAATTTCTGTGAGAGTCCCGTATAAAATCTGTGTATTGTTATAAGAGCAGGCTCTGTTGTACACGGTAATAATACATCAGATTTCTTTAAAAAGTGTTGTTCCTGTCACAGCCTTGTTGCACAAATCAAAAAGTACCAGTCACACGTCCTAAATAAGAGACTGGGTCACATCAAAATTTATATGAAGGCACATTTTGTCTGTATAAATTTGACTATAAAATCATCCTGACATCAGAATATTGCACCTTATGCTGCTACTCCTGGCACCTGTGAGGAGATGCATCAGCTCTCCTAAGTATGTCAGGACGTGCCACAGAAGGTAAAGGCAATTTTAAAATAGTTACCATTAATTTTGCTGCTGAATGACTTTCCCAGAGTGAGTATTGGGGACATGCAGCGCACAAATCAGTGCACACCTCCATCACACCATTCACCTTTAACACCAGCTGGCAGCATCTGCTTTAAGGGGGCCTGCTCTTCCCACTGAACAGCAGTCACAGGAATGGAGTAGCAATGAGTCTAATTCAGGGAAAGTGAGAACAGCAGTCCCTGTTACTGGGGAAGAACTATTTTTGAAACAGGCCCACTTTGGAAAAGGTATCAGCAAGTTTGTTACCAATTAATTATTTTAAGTTGAACCATATTACAGATTAGCAGATTCTTTCTTCCTCCAACTGCAAACTTGGTAAATGCCATCTTCAATTAAAACTCAATTATGGGAATCAACTTGAATTCCTTTCTTCCAGATTTCTCACCACTGGCACTAACAGGAAAGCTGGGCAAGGCCAAGTGATGCAGGTCGAGCCCCACTGCTGGCTGCGATTTACAGAAATCAATCCTACAAGGGGGGCACAGGATCCAGCCTCTGCTTGCCCAGCTCTCGTGATTCTGAAGTGCTCACAGAGCAGGAAAGCCATAAAAACTTATTTTAGTCACTGAAGTCAGCAGATGTGACTTGGAGAGCACACAGCGACCAGATCTGCTGAGTAGGAAATGCCATTTTTACACACTCACTCTTCAGAGTAGAGCCAGGCTTCTGCTGACTGCTCCAAGGTCACCGGAATCCGTCGCAGTTGCTCTGGGAATAGATCCTGGGAGGACCAATGCTCACCTCTATGACTGAATCACTGCACCCCCCCTCGCTCTTCTTCATATCCCTCCGCAAATCAATGCAGCTGATATCAAGGTACACCACATACTACAAATTTCCCAGGGATAAAGTGCTGAGGGAGCTACCCCTATGCATATTGGAGTCTCAGCTAAAAGGTGAACCATCTATCAGCTCCCTGTAGCGCTTGGACATTTTTTTCCCTGTCCCACATACTCCCACTACAAAATTAGGCTGGCAATAAAAAAAAGCACTTGACCCACCACCCCAGGGCGAGCTAACCCTAAGCCCTGTTCTGACATTAAACCCCCAGCTTCTCTATCACCTGAAAGAGAGTTGTGCAGATAACACAGGGGCTTTGAAAACTTCAGCTTTCCTTTGCTTCTTAACACCTGAGGTTAAACTGAACCCACAGGTTTTAAAGAAGTGCAGTGTCAGTACTGCTACTCCATCCCTCACAGTACAGCCCAGTCTAAGATAGATTATAGGGGCTGAAAGACCCCACCACAGGGACTTCTGGGGTCTTTCCCATGGATAACACATGGTATCAGGATGTTTGCTTGGGAAGGGCACTGTGTTTCAGTGTGAGACAGTGATGCTCTCCACCCAGACACCACCAGTGTTTTCATTACTCCCCTGTGGAGGGATCTTTAGGGCGATCCAGACATCTTCTGGGATAATTACGAGCAAAGAAATAGACATTTTTGTGTTGAAAGGATTCAAATCAATTAAGCTGAAATGCTGCAGCAGGAACCAGACCCAGCTGTTCCCAGAACACCAAGCAGTTGGTCTTTCTTCCTCTTCTCCTTTCAGAGAGCTGATAGGTGGCTCCCCTTGAATCCACACGCTGGAAAAAGGTGAAAAAACCCTCTGTGAGCTCCAGAAGCTCCTTTATTAGATCTAAAGCTGGCCCTGAGTATGAAACTCCCCGATTTTGTGAGGGGGAAATGGGTACGTGCCTCCCTCAGCCTGTACACACAGATTAGAGGGGCTTAGAAGCGAGTACACAGACTAAGCCAGCCAATGTAGGGACACAAAAGACTGTTTATTTTATGACCAAGGAAAAATCCTAATGCTTTGCTGTTGAAATATGCATGGGTTCAGCTGAAATCCGAGTCTCTGCAGGGGTCCAGGTTGGCATTTTGGCTTTAAAGGGAGCTGAGAATTATCTGGGCGTGCTGCCTCCGTGCCCGAACACCGCTCGTGTTTGTGCTGCAGGACACATTCCTTAATGTTCCCAGTGTTTGCAAGTGCACCGCGGGGATTAATTCAGCTGAGAGCCGCCGTATTTCAGGGCTCGTACAGAAAAGTAAATTTCTTTATGAAAAATGTTCCCTTTTAACCCTCGGGGCTGCTTCCGAAGCTGCCACCTCGAGGCACCGGCGTCGTCGCTGTGTGGAGGAGAGAGCAGAGCTGCTCGGTGACAATGATGTGTCTGCAGGAGATCTGAAAGGGGATTTTATGTTATTTTTTCTGCTGGTGGATTGAATGCCAACAGAGTCCTGGAAAAGAAAAAAGGGGGAAAAAAGAAACGCATTAATCAAAACGGGGCGGCGGGGTGGGGGTGGGGGGAAGAATGGCTTTCACAAAAAGGAAATGCCCTACAAATTTTAATTTGTTGGAGCGAGTGTAGAGGAAGCCACCAAGATGATTAGAGGGATGGAGCACTTCTCCTGTGAGAAAAGGCTGAGATGGTTTGGTTTGCTCAGCCTGGAAAAGTGAAGGCTTTGGGGTGACTTAAGTGAAGCCTTCCAGTACCTGGAGGGAACTTAGAAGAAAGATGGAAAGAGACTTTTTACAAGAACCTGGAGTGACAGGACAAGAGAGAATGATTTTAGACTGAAGGAATGTGGGTTTAGATTAGATGTCAGGAAGGAATTCTTCCCTGTGAGGGTGGTGAGGCCCTGGCACAGGTTGCCCAGGGAAGCTGTGGATGCCCCATCCCTGGAAGTGTCCAAGGCCAGGTTGGATGGGGCTTGGAGCAACCTGGGATAGTGGAAGGTGTCCCTGCCCGTGGCAGGGAGTGGAACCAGATGGTCTTTGAGGTCCCTTCCAACTCAAAGCATTCTGTGATTTTATGATATGGGTCTGTTTTCACTGATTTCAATGGACTTCTTTGAATTTCTTGCAATTTTTATCTCCTTATGCGAACCCTTCCTTGCCTGTCAGAGGTACCACCCTTCCCAAGAGTTGCAGGAACTGGCTGCATTTGGGGAACAACTTCTTACTGCACTCGGGAGCTCCTGCTTTTTACTCCCCTCCACCTCCTGCTTACAAGCTAGCTTAATTGTCCCACCATCTCCTTAGACTGTGAATAATTATCTCCATTTATATTGTTATCCTGAATGTATTTATAGCCTGATTCTTTCGGGTTAGCATCACCATCTGTTTCCTCAACAGTCACATATTCGGGAGAGCGGGAGCGCTTTTCACATTATGCAAGCAGCTCCCTTGATTAAACCAGCGTGGCGTGGATGGATTTTGTTATGAAACCCTGGCACATCTCTAACTCTCTTGCTCCTATTATCAATAACTTCTAGGCTCTGAAAAGACCATCCATTAAATTAAGCCACTTTTAAGCTGCAGCTTGCATTTCAGAACTCGTGTTAACTGTGATTGATTAATGTAATTTAAGAAGAGATTTCCAATGGACTATGAAGACAGCGATGTGATTAGCAGGAAGCTCTGATCGTTCCTAACCCAGGGATAATAGATTCAAGAGGAAGTGGTGGGATATGGATTTCAAGTAGGGCCCCTGATTTTTGCAAAACACGTCTAAGTACTGACTTTACATGAAAGATTCTATTTAAAACATAAACATAGTGCTGTAAACATGTAATTATGGCATGGAAAGATATCATAACCAGGTGAGGTTTGGAGATGAAAACAGATGATGCAAACATCATGTTTGGACTTTAAATTAACCAAATATTACCTAAGTTACTCCAATTTTTGGACCTTAAGTATTTTAAGAGCAACAACATTAAGTATATTATATTACATCTTTGTAAGGCCCCTATCAGGGATATACTCAAGAAGATTTTACATAATTTAAGAGAATGAAAATTCACACTCCAGTGAGAGCATATTCTCACCATGGACAGTAACTGCACAGCCTCCCTCCTGCTGTCCTTGAACAGCGAGGGCAGACAACCTTCCAGATAGTAATTTCACATAGAGTCATGGAATACCAGGTTGGAAGGGACCTCAAGGATTATCTGGTCCAACTTTTCTTGGCAAAATCGTGGTCTAGACCAGATGGCCCAGCATCCTGTGCAGCTGAATCTTGAAATCTCCAGTGTTGAGGAATCCACCACTTCCCCAGGCAGGCGATTCCAATTGTTCTCATAGTGAAAAATTCTCTTCTTGTGTCTAATCACAATCTCCCCAGGAGAACTTGGAAATTCTGGAATTGTTTCCCCTACAGAAAGTCCAAATATAGAAAAGTTTCTTGACTATAATTCTCAGCTCAGTCAGGTGCAATTATGTACAACTGAGTGTGTTTTCCTGGTGCACTGGGGCATTGTTCAAACATGGCAGAGTTAAGGCTCTGTTGTGGGAATGACATTTAAACACATTTCCGTGCATTGTTGTTTGCACATGCTTTAAAGTTCAGCTGCATTTCCATATTCTGGAAGGGCATAAAATACTAACCATAAAAATAATTTTAAAAAACACTAAAAACATAAACCCACACAAAATCATAAGGCAAGCTGAACTATGTGTCAGAATGTTTAATTGCTACAGGGTTTTGTTTGTTTATTCTTTCATGTGTCGGCATCCTCAGCTGCTGCCTTGGGAATGATTCCTCCTCCTCCAGACCCCACTGTTGTGGGCTGGTCCTGTTGCTGTTTCTGCAGCTCACATCACCACTACAGCCTTTTCCTTGCTCCTCAGCTTTGCTCTCCGAGGAGAGGTGGATGACAGGATGGGAAGCAAGTGATGAAGAGTGCATGGGCTCGTATGGAGTCATGGGATGGTGCCTGAAGGAGAGATATCAGGACTTGGAGTTGGACTAGATGATCCTGTGGGTCCCTTCTGACTCAGAATAACCTGTGAACTTTATGAGGGATGTAAGGGATTTGTGAGTAGTCTCCCCCTGCTGAGTTCCCTTTCTTCACGCCTTTCTTGTATTGCCTCAGCATTGCCTGGATTCCTCGTGTGTCCTGAAGATCCTGGAAGGGATGTTTATCTCCACCTGCTTCAGCTCCCCTAGTCTGCACTCCTGCTCCTCTCACACAGACCTTCTCTTCTCAGTGCTCCCTCTTGACCCCACTTTGTGACCCAGGTGACTTTAGGGTGACCCAGCTGACTTTAAGAAGACCAGAAGAGGGGGGAAGCAACAAGGAAACAGCAGAGGATGGAGAGTTTATGCAGAGCTGCTAACCCGTGGGCCTGTGCAGAGGTTTGCTGTAGCCAACAGACGCAGCAGATGGTGGCAGCAACAGCTTTCGGAGTCTCAGATCACTCCCACTCATCAGCCGACCCTCCCACACACCTCCACCTTCACGGATTGCAAACAGAAAGTGTGGATGTGGGACAAACAGCACTGCTGCTGCAGAGAGAAAAGTCCAGCATCCCCAAGGTGCTGCAGCAGCTCACAGCTCAGGGGGGTTGGGTTCAGTGGCAACAAAGCACATAAATGTCACCAGAGCTCGCCTCGAATCCTCTTGCTTCATTATCACTCTCATCCTCCTCTCATAAACCCTCAGGCTCTCTGCCTGCCCGGTCTGGTAGTGAGCAAATGTCTAGACCCAGCTCACCAGTTAATAGCTTTTTCAATATTCAATATTCATCTTGCTTCCTTGAAGAGGAAATGGTTCCCAGGCACTGATATAAATACCCAGAGATGGATATTTTGGGGACGTAACAACTGCCCGAAGAGCAGCTGGTTTTACAGGTGTGGTTACTGTGGGGAAAGGAGAAGGGAGAGGTTGGTAGGGGAGAGGAGAAGGTTGTTGGGAGCAGGGCAAGCGCTGCCTCAGGAAACTCCTTCTCAAATGATCCCAAATTTTCATTACACCAACCAAAATCTGTTACAAACTCCATTTTCCCATCCAGGGGATTAAGTCGCAAGAAAAACCCAAATCACAAACAATATTCATCAGAACATCTTTTATTCATTAAGCTCTTTCTATTAATAGACTCCAGCTGCTATTATTAACAGTAGGTAACTTATCACACACTTCACTCATACACATACGGCTCCCTCTCGGTTTTCCAGCTGGAGCAACAGCTGGAAGGCCAACCCCAGCTACTACCCAGGAACAGAGGCTCCTACTGATGTGGCTTCTGGGTGGTCAGTCATTGGGGCAGGCTTCTCAGGGAAATAGTGGAGTCACCATTCCTGGAAGTGTTCAAAAGACATGTGGATGTGGCACCTGGAGACGTGGTTTAGTGGTGAACCTGGTGGTAGAATGATAATTAGACTCAATGATCTTAAAGGTCTTTCCCAATCTTAACAATTCCACATTTCTATGAAAGGCTGCCTTCTTTCATCAAGTGTAAAAAACATCCTCTTGTCTCAGTGCAGCCACTACTTTCCTGGATTCAGAAAACCCCACTCTGGGGTGGGGGTTTATTAATTCCTGGGAGGCTTTTACATCCTGCACTTCTTCTCTCTTCAGTCTGTTTTTTGATAACTGTCTCTCCATTCACATCCTGAGGCACTTTCAGAACCTGTTCCCACAGACTCACGTGAAGGTGTTTTCATGATGTGGCTGTTACAGACCAGAAATATCACAACCATCTGAGCAAGGCTGTGTGTCCCAGACACTTTGAGTAACATTTTTGGTGGTGACTGACCTCACCTGTAGCAGAGCTGACATTTACCTGTAGTGCAGAGATGAAGATTATTTAGAAAAACTTAACATTTCCTAACTCTGATGAAGATTATTTAGAAAACTATAATATTTCCTAACACTGACACGGTTAAAATCTCAGCCCTAAGTTGAAGTACTTTATTGTTATATGTGAGCACACGAAAACACAACTTTTTCTTTGTTCCAAAGCTGAGCAGGATCTTTGTCTCTACACCTGTTACTTTTTGAGGCTCTACAATACATTTTGCAAAGTTTGTGAGAACTTTGTGTCTTGTGGTGTGATTTTGAAAGTCTGAAGAGCAACACATTTTCCTCCTCAAAAACCAAACAGATGAAGGCAAACCCCAGCTGTACTTCTAGAATTATACGCTTTGGATGAAAACGGCTAAAATTGAACGACGTAATTAAAATTAGCTGGGGTTGTTCAGTCTGGAGAAGAGGAGGCTGAGGGGAGACCTTATCGCTCTCTACAACTACATGAAGGGAAGTTGTAGTCAGCTGGGTGTCAGTCTCTTCTCTCTGGCTACCAGTGATAGAACAAGAGGACACAGTCTTAAACTGTGTCAGGGGAGATTTAGACTGGACATTAGGCGGAACTTTTTCACAGAGAGGGTGATCTCTCAGTGGAATGGGCTGCCCAAGGAGGTGGTGGAGTCACCGTCCCTAGAGGTGTTTAAGAAAAGGTTGGATGATGTCCTTGGTGGCATGACCTAGATATTAGGGTAGTGTGTTATAGGTAGGATGGTGTGTTGGTAGCAGGATGGCGACAGGTTAGGGAACAGGTTTGGCTAGGTGAGGTAATAGGTGATAGGTTGGACTTGATGACCTCTGTGGTCTTTTCCAACCTTACTGATTCTGTGATTCTGTGAAAATCAGATTTTGAGCACTCGCGTCCCTCCAGTTGACTCCCACCACAGCTGATCTTCTGCCTTTCCGATCACCAGTCACAAGCAACCCAGACTTGAAAGCGCAGATTCCTAAAACATCCTGGGCTGGAAGGGATCCACAGGGATCACCAAGTCCAACCCCCGGCACTGCACACGTAGGATTTATCATTTCGGTTCTCACTGTATTTCCAGCTCCTGTCTTCACTCCCAACCACAGCTCTTTGGAGCAGTGAAGTGATAGAGCGTTTTATATATATTTTATGATAGGAGACATTTCTTTTCTGTTCAAGAGGAAGGAAACTGTACCCTGAGGGTTCCTCTGCGTTTAGGCTCCTAGAAATGGATCTTGTGTTAAGTGTGGCAGACAGGACGGGTTATGGTGGGTCATTTTGGGGACCCTCATGACTAGAGAGACACCGAGGGGCTGGAGAGTGTTTGGAGAAGGGAACGGAGCTGGGGAAGGATCTGGAGCACCAGGAGCAGCTGAGGGAGCTGGGAGGGCTCAGCCTGGAGAAAAGGAGCCTCAGGGGGGACTTTATTATTTCTCCAACGCCCCGAGGGAGGAGAGTGGAGCCAGGTGGGGATCAGGCTCTGCTCCCAGGGAACAAGGGACAGGACAAGAGGAAACTGCCTCAAGCTGCACCAGGTTTAGGTTTAATCCCTTCTTCACAGGCTGCCCAGGGCAGGGGTGGAGTCCTCGCCCCCGCAGGGATTTAAAAGCCGTGCGGACGTGGCACCTGGGGACGGAGTTTAGTGGCGGGCTTGGAGGTGTTGCCTTAAATGGTTGGACTCGGTAACCTTAAAGGTCTTTTTCAACTTAAAGAAATCCCGAATTCTCCGAGCTCGCTCGATCCGGGGACTCCCCTCACGGGTCCCCTCGCACCGGCCCCGCCCCTCGGGCCCTTCACAGCGCCCGCCCTTCTGCCCGTGGCCGCCGCTGCCGCCGCCGGAGGGGGGCTGAGGGGCGGCCGCTCG
>WEKX01017340.1:11961-42191 GCA_013390025.1 Pitta sordida
TGAGCCCCTGCCGGCATTTGGGGGTGTCCGGCCCGGAGGGAGGGAGGGAGGGAGGGAGGGAAAGCTCCGGGGAGACCTGAGAGCCCATCCCAGAGCCTGAGGGGGCTCCGGCAGAGCTGGAGAGGGGCTGTGGACAAGGGCCTGGAGGGACAGGACGAGGGGAATTCCCGCTGCCAGAGGACAGGGGTAGGCGGGATCCCGGGAAGGAATTCCTGGCTGTGAGGGTGGGGAAATCCCTGGCACAGGCTGCCCAGAGAAGCTGTGGCTGCCCCATCCCTGGGAGTGTCCGAGGCCAGGCTGGAGCAGCCTGGGACAGTGGAAGGTGTCCCTGTCCATGGCAGGGGTTGGGATGAGAGGGGTTTAAGGTCCATTGCCTCCCAAACATTTCTGGGATTCTAATGACTGACTGCATGGAGCTTTTCCCCCTCATCTCCTTTGTATGTTGTCCTCTGCGCTTCAAAGTTGTTTTCTCATTAAGTTGCGTTTGTTTTTGTGTTTTCCAAGTGACTGTGTAGCTGCAGAGCAGCAGCAGCGTTTTGCCTGGAAATGGGAGCATTTAAAAGCACCTCTGTGGATTGGAACAAGTGATTCCACCCAGTGGCTTTTTGTGGATTCGTGTGGTGTGGCCAGAGGCTTTCCCCAGATTTGGGATGCTTGGGAGGTTTTATGCCCTGGGAATTGTTTATCCAAAATAATGCTCTCGTGGGGAAGGTTTTTGCCCTGAGTAGTGTGGGTTTAGGGTCTGTTTCCAGCCTTCTCTCTCCTAAAGAAAGAGCAGCTTGATGATAAGGGAGACATCTCTCCTTTGCCAAATAAGGCTGGAATTAGCCAAAAATTCAAAAGCTGTCAGGGTGGCAGGCAGGGGAAACTGCCTGAACACTCTGGGACTGCACGGGAATTTGTTTGAGAGACTAGGCCAAAAAAATAATTCTAATTTCTGGCCATTTTGAGCATTTTTTTTCCTGAAATGAACCAGCACGTTGACAGTTGCCAACCACCAAAAAAAAGTCTTGAGCTCCTGCTTTGAAAGTTCTCCAAGTCCAGCAGCTTCACCTTTTTCTATGGTAGTTTTCTTCTGAGGTTTGTACTTGCTGGGGGTGGCAGAGGTGAAAGGAATGTCAGGGACTGAGTTTGTTAAAATCAACTTGTGTTTGTTTATTTTGGTTTTCATTTCCTTTCTTCAGTCTGTGGTTCATGTGTGATTTGGGAAGAGCAGGTGGGTTCTGAAAAGTTTGGTTTGGGATTGGTATTTTTATTATGTTGTTGAGAGAGCCAAGGAAAAAATATTTAAAACCTTTCTCTGTCTTTTAATACATCTGTAGATGGATTAAAAGGTAGAAAAGCTGCGTGTGAAATCCCTCTTTGCAGTCACAAAACCATTTTTAATTCATCACTCTTTGTTCCCTTTGTTAAATAGTGACTTCAAATGTTAAAAGTTTTCTGCATTTCCTTTTAGATGTGGCTTTGCAGGAGAAACAGGACCAAGGTGCATCATCCCTAGTGAGATCAAGAAACCTGATGTCTCGAAGGTGAGATGTCTCACTTTTGTAGTGTGTGACGTGTCATGGGTTAGAAAGGATTTGCCGATGGTTTTTAATGTGCATCATGAGCTGTTTTTCATTGTCTGAATAAAATATTCCAAAATATTATTATGTTTTTCATTGTTTTAACTGGTGCTGTTAAAAGGTTGTGACAGGATCCAGGTGATGTGATGCCAGTGCTGATGTGATTTGGTGTTCCTCACCCAGGGGATTGATTGTGTTTGGGGAATTTATTGAGAAATTGCTTTGCCTTGTGATGCTTTTTTTCCTTTCTTTTACAAGACAGTGGCAGCTTTGGAAAACTAATGCTGGGCTAAGTTGCCTGTAGTAGTAACAGTGAAAAATAACAATGGAAAATTGGCATTAACAAACTCTGGAGTTTAGTTTTTTTAAGATGTTTCTGAGAGCAAATCAGGCAAGAGAATGTTTTTCTACATGTAGGGTCAGTTTAGATGTGTTCAGATATCAAATATTCTGTATTTTTTATATATTTCTTTACATACCTTGTGTATATTTGTGGAGTTCCAGCTGACTCTGGGTGGTTTTTTTCCAGCCTGTCAAAGTGGTTCAGTACAACATCAACACAGAGGAGCTGTATTCCTACCTGAAGGAGTTCCTCCACATGCTGTATTTCAGGTGAGAGGTCCTGGGCTGGGGCCAGGGGCTCTCTGGGCTCTGCTCAGAAAACAGGGACAGGACTTGGCAGGCTCTGCCTGGCTCCCCTCCTGCAGGGCAGAGTCAGTGCTGCTGAGATTTGGGTTGTATTACAAAGAGATCATGTCCTGCACCATCAGTTGTTCTCTAGAAAAGGGAATTATTTGATAAGCTGCCTTTCCACTGGGGAGTTTGTAATTTGTAAAGGAACTGGGGAGGGGAAGGGCTAAGAAGTTCCATTGATTTTTGGCAGGGCTGAAGCTCATTTGTGCCAGTGCAGAGCTCTTCACACTTGACAGTGGTTTGGAAGGAGGGCTATTTTTACCTCAACAATACATCTTTTTGTGGTATTTTTAGTACTTTTACTGAAGTTGCACTTAGTCTGTTCTCTTTGCTTCCCATCCAAATTTTTACACAGTAAAAGCCATCATAGTGTATTTAATTTCTGTGCCTCAGATCTTGTGGTGTGGCTTGGGTTGTTCTCTTCTGCCCTTGACCATCACTTTGTAATGGAAATCGGGACAGCTCCATCCTCTTCCCCTGAAGTCAGAACATCTGGGCCATAATTGTTTGCCTTTTATGACACTGGACAGGGCATGCATGACCCATATTTTCATTTCTTTACATTGACTCAGAAATCTGTGGTGGCTATTCACAACTGCAGGCTCTGCCTGGGAGCTCTAGCACTTGTTTTCCACTCCTCTGTTTCCTAACTTCTTTTTTCTGGGAAAGCACTTGGGTTTTGGGGTTTGTGGGAAAGACTTTGGGATCTGCTGTAGAAAACGCTTGGTGGATGCACATTTTTAGGCTTTTTGAGGGAAATGGGGTATGAATGTGAGGCAGGTCTCATAATATGTGCTTGGACTGACCACTTGGGTGTTACACATCTTACCCTTTTTTTTAGGCACCTGCTGGTGAATCCCCGAGACCGTCGTGTTGTGATCATAGAGTCTGTCCTGTGCCCCTCACACTTCAGAGACACCCTCACAAGGGTCCTTTTCAAGCATTTTGAGGTACTTGTTCTACACAAATGTGCTGGTTTGCTCTCTCTGTGCTCAGTGTAGCACTTGCCAGGAGAAATCTTACTTTCAGTCAGCACGAGATGTGGACAAAGACGTGAAAATAATGGCAGAAGAATGAGAGGTATAAAGAATTAGAAAGATCTGGGGGTTGTCTGAGGAAGCAGGGCTGGGAAGTTGGATTAAAGGCTGGTTTTGTTCAGTTCTGACTCTCCATGAGGCCATAAAGCAGCAGCAATTCCCAGGAATCTGGAGGGCTGTACCATAACACAGCTCACATCTCCTGTCCCAGGCAGGTCCACTAATCCCCTCTGAGCACTGCCTGGAGCCAGGATTTGGCTTTAAATGCTCCTTAGTGCTCTGGCAATGAGTCCGTGATTTCTGCCAGAGCCACAGGCTCTGCCTGGCACCTGACCTGAGCTTTTGGCTGTGCTCATTTAGATAAGAGCTTACCTGAAATTAATTGTCTTTGCTGGTTAATCAATGGTTTTGAAGAAAAGAAGCTGTGACTGCCCTGGAAGTGCCCAAGGCCAGGTTGGATGGGATAGTGGAAGGTGTCCCTCCTGTGGCAGGGGGGTGGAATGGGATGGACTTTAAGGTCCCTTCCAACCCATCCTGTTGTTAATGGTGGGAATTTAATTCTCTCTCTGGTTTCTCTTTCCATTTGGTGCAAAGAATAAAGGTGGTTTATTAAGACTGTGTCAATCCTCTGAGTTGTGATTCTGGGCTGAGTGTCAGTGATGTTGTTCTTACGTGCAGGATTTATTGGAATTTCTGATTTAATTCACACTTCAAGGTATTGTATTGAAGGAGCTGTTGCTGTCTGGCAAACTTGATTTATGGAATTCTGAGAGGGGGAAGTAATTCTCATGTAATTTGAACTTGACTTTCTGTGTTGTTTTGTGGAGAGTGATTTAAACAGCCTCTTCTGTGAGTCCATGTGCAGCAACGTGTTGCCATAAAACACACTTTTATGGGGTTTGTAGCACTTGTGTTCACCTCTTCAGGTCTTTATACAACTTCTCTTGTGGCTGTGTGTTAGTTTCCTTTGTTTCAATGACAGTAAGAGACCTGATCTGTGACTTAACATAAGTTTTATAGCCAACACTTACTTATAAGCCCGTTCCAACATTCATGACTGAAACGGTGTCAACCACAAAGAAGATGAGCAAGGGATTTGGAATCCTGTTGTACTTTGCTCATTAAGACACTACCTTAAAAATTAAATCAGCACTGGATATCTCAAGTTGTCCGGTTTTTTGGGTTCTGCTTTCAACAGGCCCTTCAGGGAAGGCATCAGGCCCTTGGGTGGTTTGTTTCTTTTCCCTCACTCCTCTCAGTTGTGCTTCTGGTGTCTGTGCAGGTACCTTCTGTCCTGTTTGCTCCGAGTCACCTGATGTCTCTGCTGACGCTCGGGATCAATTCTGCCATGGTGCTGGACTGTGGATACGCTGAGAGCTTGGTGCTCCCTGTATCCTTTAATCCTCAGCAGCAGGGCTGTAGTTCCAAGAGGGGATTTTTAGGGACTCCAGGTGTAACAGGAGCAGCTCAGCCAGGCACCTTTGGCTGTGGGATGTCATGGCCTGGGGAATCCCTTCACAGCTGAGGTGCTGAATCTCCCCTCAAACCTTGGGAAGGGGGGTCATAATTCAGCTTTTATGGACTAGCAGTGAGTTCTGGAGAAGAGCAGTTAGGAAGTGTTTGTAACAGCTAATGCAAGGGATTGTTGAAGGGGAAGAGCATTTAGTTCCAGCAGGCTGAAAACTCAAAAAAAAAAAAAGGAGCATTTCCTGATCTTGCTGTAGATCTACGAGGGAATTCCGATTCTGAGCTGCTGGGGCTCCCTGCCCCTGGGAGGAAAGGCCATCCACAAGTAAGTTCATAGTTATTCTCTCCAGGTTATTTATTTGTGAGAGTTCATCTTTAACAAGCAACAATTCCTGGTTTAAACCAGGACTTGCTGCAGCATCGTCCAAGTTTTAAAGTTACCTCAGTGTGGCTGTTGCTGATGTGACAGAACCTCTCAAAATCATTTTATCTTTAGAAGGATGTAACTGAAATGAATAAACAGTGTCTCTCAGGGGTGGTGCAGAGTTCAAGGCTGTCTCTGACTGTTGTAGGGAGCTGGAGTATCAGCTGCTGGAGCAGTGCACAGTGGACACAGGACTGGCCAAAGGACAAAGCCTTCCCTCTGTCATGGGTAAGGTCTGGGGTGTAAACTTGCACTGGGGGAACTGGAGTGATACTGGCAGAGAATAAAACGAGTTTGGTGTTCACTGCACCTTGTGTGACTCACTCACATGAATTCTTTCATGTATTTAATATGGCTTTTATAACCCACTCGTAACAGTGGTTTGGAATAAAGGGTGAGATACAAGTTCTGGAGGAATTTTTCAGTCTGTTTTGAGCAGAAACAAAACTTTTTATTTCTATTCTTAATATCCTATAGTAATATCATAAATATTTTCCTTGGAAATCTTTAAAAACTTGGAACTCTTTAAAAGCTCCCCCATCCCTGGGAGTGTTCCAGGCCAGGTTGGACAGGCCTTGGGATCCACCTGGGACAGTGGAAGGTGTCCCTGCCCATGGCAGGGGGTGGAACCATTCTGGGATTTTATGATTCTACAGAAGTGTGATGTATTAAATGTAATTTAAACTTAGTTCCATTCTTAAATTCTAATTTAAAAACTTGTGGGTTTTTTTCATTTCAGGCTCAGTTCCAGAAGACATAGTAGAAGATATAAAAGGTAATTTTTTTTTGCTTTGTGAAACTGTAATTTATTAAATTATGCAGTAAAACATGGTAATAATGACTGTGCATGATTTTACACTCAGGAATTTTTCTCTTCTGTTTGCCATATTTCACAGCTACTGGGAGATCTGGGGTTATTCTTCCTTCCCTGTGGAATTCCTCTTTGGGTTTATCCTGTGTGTTGCTGAAGTACATTTGGTAGATGAGCACAGAAGGAGGATTGCACTGATGGGTAGTTTTGCTTATAGGTTAATTAGAAAGGTTCATTTTGCCTTAAAGTCAATTTAAAATAAAAAAATAAACTTATAAAAGATCCTTTGGTGTGTTCATCAGGTGGGCAGGATGAGACAAGAGCCACGTTTATATCAGAAAATAATTGTCTTTCTTTGGGCAGAACTTGAATCAACTCCTACATAATATTTCACGTGCAACAGATACATAAATATAGAGTATCCCAGAAAATAGCAACTGGGATGTATATCTTGGGTCAGATTAGGAAGAAATGCATTGCTCAACTGCTAAATTAATGCAGCTCAGCCTTTGTCAAATGGGAGTTGCTTTTCAGATTCCTGGACCCGAGTACAATTTTCTGCCCAGTTCTGTTTTTCAGGCAGTATTTTGGGAGCAGGTGTAACGAGTTAGGGATGGAATTCTGGTGATCTGTGTACGGGGGTTTGTTTATTTGGGGTGGCAGTTTGTGAGCAAGATGCTCGCCTGTGCCAAATACTTATAAATAAATAAGTATATAAATAAATATGTATATAATCACAGCAACAGCTGGGATACAAATGGGATTGTGCTCTGTCAGTGTTGCCTGGAGGCAAAAACAACCCCTCTGGAATTCTGAGGATGTGAAAGAGGAAAAATACTGGGGCAGTAGAGAAAATGCTGCATGATTAGAGCTTGGATAGGAGATGAGCAGAGTCCCACTTAAAGCTGTGGTGCAAGACCTGCCCTGGTGTGTTTGACACCAGGATGCAACCCCTGGCACCTTGTGGTAACTGATCAGTAAATTATCACATAATTAATAACATCCCTCTGGCTTTAAGTCTTACGTATTTTTTCCTGGGAAAGAAATCCTGCCTGTGCTGGCCTAGTTTGGTGTCAGCTTCATTTAACCTCAGTTACACAGTGTCCAAACTCTGCTCAAGTGGAGGGACTGCTTTCCTTGGCATTTGTGTGCTGATGAGTCGGACCAGCAGGGCCTGAAGTGTGTGTTCTCCTCTAAACCCAGAGGAATTGTTGTCCTTGCTGGTGCTCAGTTGTGCCCCTTCCTTTCCCAGTCCGCACCTGCTTTGTGAGTGACCTCCAGCGAGGGCTCAAGATCCAGGCAGCCAAGTTCAACATTGATGGCAGTGCTGAGGTGGGTGCAGAAGGAAGCTCCTCCTGGGCTTTCTGAGGTGGCTGCAGCCCTTTTGGCCCCTGGAATAATGTGCTTGTGTTTTATTTCCAGCGTCCTTCACCCCCCCCAGACGTGGACTATCCTTTGGATGGAGAAAAGATTCTCCACGTGGTTGGCCCCATCAGGTGGGAAATACCATAACAGAGTATTTACCATTCGGGGGATATATTTCAACTCTAGAAGCACATAAATTTTCTTAAAATTGAATTTTAATTTAATGCTTGAATATGCTTTTAATGCCTCCTCAATGAAGGTGTTGTGCTGGGTGCATGGGAGGTGTTGGCTTCTCCAGAGCTTAAAGGTGAAGATGAGAGCAAAGAGATTGGAGGGATGGGGGAGAGAAATGAGCATTAATGCCTGGTGATGGGACAGGTTTAGAGATGTGGATGGGGAATGTTGTCCTGGAGAAAAGGATGCTGAGGGGGAACCTTCTCACTCCCTCCAGCTCCTGCACAGGAGGGTGTTGCCAGGATGGGATTGGGCTCTGCTCCCACTTGGCAAGTGACAGGACAAGAGCAAACAGCCTCAAGTTGCCCCAGGGGAGGTTTGGATTGGATATGAGAGGAAATTTCTTCCCTGAAAGGGTTGTCAGGCTTTGACAGGTTGCCCAGGGCAGTGGTGGAGTCCCCAGCCCTGGAAGTGTTCAGGACACGTGTGGATGTGGCACTTGAGGGCGTGGTTTAGTGATGAGCGTGGTGGTGCTGGGCTGAGGCTTGGATTCTTTTCCAACCTTGATTATTCCACGTTTTTCTCTCCCCTCTGGCACTGCCCAGTGCATGGGCTGTGTGACAGGAGTCTGTGTTATCTCCAGCTCTGCCATTCCTGAGTTCAGCTCACAGTGTGTGGGTTTTGCTTCTCATTAACGCTCGCTTTCTGCCTCTACCACAGAGACTCCGTTGTGGAAATACTGTTTGAGCAGGATAATGAAGAGACATCTGTTGCCACTCTGATCTTGGATTCCCTTGTTCAGGTATCTTCCCGTTAAACAATTCCTGGGATTCCTCCAGCCTTGGAGATCCTGCAGTCAGAAGTGGCTCAAGACATGGAGTCCTGCAGGCTGCTGGTTTACCTGAGCTGGAGTGAAAATAATTTGGACATCTTTATTGCAGGCAGTATATTGGATTTATTGCAGAAAATTGTCTTGGCACATACAAGTGCTTCACTTCTTATTATATTTAGGGGGGAAAAATGCATTAGAAAACCACTATAAATGGAAATTTTCATTATGTGGTGATGTATGTGTGTTAATTAAAGTTGACTCCCTGTAGTTATCGGTGCCATTTAAATGGAGTTTGCTGAGAAGTAATTTATTGGAGGGCCATGGACTTGGCTGACACGACCAACATTTCAATTAGAATTCCTTATGAAAACAAATGGCTTAAGGAGATCTGCGCCTGGGGCCTTCACCTCTGCCCCTCCAGGCATTGCCCTTGCAGCCCTCTGGCTTTTCTTGCTTATGTCCCAGCTAAATATGAGAAAACAGCAGCTGGAGGGCACAGAAATCACCTGGATTTCCAACAGACCTTCAAGTCCAGGCAATTTCCGTTAAAATGGGGGATTTGGGAGTGGTGGTTTTTTAACAATTTTTTGTACCCCTGTTTGCGTCAGTGCCCAATAGACACCAGGAAGCAGCTGGCAGAGAACCTGGTGGTGATCGGAGGCACCGCGATGCTGCCGGGGTTCCTGCACAGGCTCATGGCAGAGATCAGGCACCTGGTGGAGAAACCCAAGTACAAGGAAGCTCTGGCCACCAAAACCTTCAGGATCCACACCCCACCTGCCAAACCCAACTGCGTGGCCTGGCTGGGAGGTAAGGGTTGGAAACACAGAGAAGGGGAAAACAAACCCGTCCACGTGGGGTTTGTGATGGATAAGCAGCAGGAAAAGTGAGGTGAACTGTTGGAACGAGCTCTGTGGAATTGTTGGGCCTTTATGGGAGACATTGTGTGGGGCAAAGCTTCCCTGGGGACGTTCCGAGGGCTGTGGGAGGCAGGAAAAGGTGAGGAGCAGTTGGAAACAGAGCAGAGCTTCCAGTGGGAAAATCCTGTGGAGAAACCAAGTTTAAGCACTGACTGAGGAGCTGTGGAGGGGCCGAGGATTTCCAGATCCCTGTGCTGGCCACACGTGCCAGTACAAACACTGTGAGCTTCTGGATTTCAAACCTTTTGTTTTGAGGATTAGACCAGAATGGTTTCTGTGCCTTCCTTTCCCAACAGCTCTGGTGTGGGCTGGGCCTTCTCACAGCTTTGGGAACTCCTTTGGGGGGAGAGGAAACTGCCTTGAACACGAGGGGGTTTGGTTGAAATGCTTAAAATAAAAACTTGGAGGAAACTTTGTCATGAGAAGTGGGTGAGCCAGGCCAGGTTTGGTGTCAGCAGAGAGCAGATGAATCTTTGTTTTCAGTTGCTTTCAAGGGACATAAGTGGGATTAGTTTGGGACTGCTCAAAACAAATACATCCTTTCATTCCTTTAATTTTCATGACAGAGCTAAAAAAACCCCAACGAGCTGAGATTCTTGAAGGGAAGGATTAGAAAAATATAATTCACTGCATCAAATTAATGCAAATTTTTTTCCTCTCCCAATAATACAGGAGCCATTTTTGGAGCCCTCCAGGACATCCTTGGGAGCAGATCTGTGTCCAAGGAATATTACAGCCAGACCGGCCGCATTCCCGACTGGTGCTGCCTTAACAACCCTCCCCTGGAAATGATGTTTGATGTTGGGAAAGCTCCCCCACCACTGATGAAAAGGGCTTTTTCTACAGAGAAATAATCACCCACATGTTACACAAGGATTCTGCTCCCTTTCAAAGACATCCCCATGCATCGGGTTTGGGGGGTTTATTAAGTAATTTGTGTGTAACACTATTAAATATGAACAGCGTGGGTGTTTCCAGGGCATGTAGGCACTAACACTATTTGGAAGCATGTCCAGTCATAGTTGAAAAACTTAACTCTCTCCCAAACCTCTTTTGTCTTGTTCTGAAAAAATTCTGTGCTGTCATGAGTTGTTTGTTATTTATCTGTATAGTAAATGGCACTGCTGAGAGAATTTGCTTTATTTTAATTATAAATACGCTTGGAAGAATGAAGGACAGTCTGCTGTGGGAAACATTTATGGAAAGGTTGTTGGTGTTTTGTTTTGGGTTTTGTTTTTTTTTTTTACAATTCTGTGTTAAAATATTCCACCACTGAATCCCAGGTGAGGAAATGGTTTGGGGCTGTTTAGCAAAGCAAAAAACCATGATTTCCCCTGCACATGGTCCTGTTGGGTGGGTTTGAGCAGAGAACTCTTGTGCCTGTAACTTTCACATTGTGCTGAGCTGATAATTCTCCTGGTGTTTCTCCTCCAAGAGGAGAGCACAGTCACCAATGCGAACACTTGAAGCAGCAGTTCCTGGGCTTTAAATTGCCTTCCTACTTCTGTGTGGCTGTTGCCCAGAAATCCTGGAAGAAACAGGCAAGGAGAGCTGGGGTGAGGCTGGTTTTTCTGGAGAGCATCTCCTGGTGGGATTGCAGGCTGGATAAACGGGGGCAGGGAGCCAGCCTTGGGTGCACACAACATGCAGGCCCAAGCTCTGCTGCCTTTTCAGGGATCGTTTGAGTAATTTGGGGTGCAGCTCTGTGCCCCATGTTGGGTTTTGTCTCAGAGAAGAGATTTCCATCAGGTTGAGCCCCGTGGAGCAGGGAGGGATTTCTCATGTCTGTAAGTACTTCCCAGGGGGGAGGATGCAGGGATGAAACTCCTACAGAGCCCGTGGTGGTGGTGGTGCAGTGATGTCATTGTGCTGAACTGCAGCAGGCTGCAGCTGAGGAAATTCGGGATATTCTCAGCCCTCCCCTTTTCAGGGGTGTTTCTGTGTGCAGTACCCGGGGACCTCTCCTGGCATGTTCTGCCACCTCCTCTCTGCTCTGCCCACTCACATCCTCTCCTGTGAGGTTTCTGCATCGCTGAACAGCTTCCACAGCTGCTGTTCCTGGCAGGACCAGAATTCCTGCCTCCCGTGTTTCTGCTGGGAGTCCTGGGAGCTGTTAAGGACAGAAACGGGGCTTCTCAGCTCAGGGAAAGGGTGAGAGAGGCTGGGAAAGCCCTTAGAGCTCACACCCTCAATGTGGAATCGTGTAGAAAGGGGGTTGGTTTGGGCTTTTCCAGCCTGGATGTTGTAGTTCCTCCCTCCCTGGCACAGCAGGAATCCGTGGGATCCTCCCACTGGATAAATTCTCAGTGAACTCGTGTTTTATCAGTAAGGACAGTGATGGACACTGACCCCTGCAGCAACTGCTGGATTCCTGTCTGCAGTTGCTGGTTCTGGACTGGAGGGTGTTCCTGAAGGTTGGTGTTGGCTCAGCTGGAGCTGTTCGCAGGGGCAAAGGAGTATTTTGGGATATTCAGAAGCTCGTTGCCACCTGCCTGTGTCCGTGCTGTTCCTGAGAGCTGGTCCCTGGGGAAAGTGAAGGGATTTACCTCATTCCCCTCATCCCCCTTTCCATAGGAGTAAAGAATACCTTGAGTTAGGAAGGGACCCCATAGGGATCATTGAGTCCAACTCATTATAGAAATCAAATCATAGGGCTGAGAGCATCATTCAGACATTCCTTGGACAGGATCATTTGGGTTGGAAAGGACCTTAAATATTACCCCGTTCCAAACCCTTTGGTGTACACAGGGACACCTCCCACTATCCCAGGTGGCTCTAGCCTGGCCTTGGACACTCCCAGGGATGGGGCAGCCACAGCTCCTGTGGGCACCCTGTGCCAGGGATTTCCCCTTCCCGTGGCGCTGCTCCCCAGCCCGGCCTCCCCCAGTTTGTGTGTCCCCAGGGTTCCCCCATTCCAGGTGGAGAATCCCACGCTCAGTTTCCTATGGCTGGTGCTTTCCCTGCTCTCCAGGTTATCCAGGTACCTTTCTGATTCCTCGAGCAGGCCCACGGCATTAATTGATCTGATTCCTGCATCCCAAATCATTTAGAAAAAGATCCATTTTTCCCGGGGACGCAGCTCTGACAAAACCCTCATTTTCCCGGTCACACAGCGTTCATCCACCGCTTTTCCCAGGTTCCCTCCGGAGCCGGTGGGGGGAGATCCCGAGGCGGCGTTTTCCCGCCGCGAGCCATCCGAAAAGCGAAGGGAAGAGAAAAGAATNCGGCGGGCCCGGCGAGCGGGGCGGGGCGGGAACACGCTCCGTGTCACCCTGTGCTGCAGCGGGCTCGGGTGGGATCCTGGGGATCGAACTTGGCAAATAAACGGGGGGAGCGCGGAGAGGGGCCTTGTGTCGGGGGTGCAGCCATGGGACGAGGGGGAAAGGCCTCGCAGTGAGAAAAGGGGATGGAGGTGGGTATTGGGGAGGAATTCCTGGCTGGGAGGGTGTGAGGCCCTGGCCCGGGCTGCCCAGAGAAGCTGTGGCTGCCCCATCCCCGGGAGTGCCCAAGGCCAGNGAATCCCACGCTCAGTTTCCTATGGCTGGTGCTTTCCCTGCTCTCCAGGTTATCCAGGTACCTTTCTGATTCCTCGAGCAGGCCCACGGCATTAATTGATCTGATTCCTGCATCCCAAATCATTTAGAAAAAGATCCATTTTTCCCGGGGACGCAGCTCTGACAAAACCCTCATTTTCCCGGTCACACAGCGTTCATCCACCGCTTTTCCCAGGTTCCCTCCGGAGCCGGTGGGGGGAGATCCCGAGGCGGCGTTTTCCCGCCGCGAGCCATCCGAAAAGCGAAGGGAAGAGAAAAGAATACAAAGGGGGAGAGAGAGGGGCACCCTCCAAAACAACGAATCCGCCCAACGTGGGGCTCGAACCCACGACCCTGGGATTAAGAGTCCCATGCTCTACCGACTGAGCTAGCCGGGCGCTGCCCCAACTGCGCAGCCGCGCCAGCTTCACCGCGTGCCCCCGTGACGTCACGCGAGGAGGGGGAGGGGGCGGGCCAATNTGGCTGCCCCATCCCCGGGAGTGCCCAAGGCCAGCTTGGAGCAGCCCGGGATCGTGGAAGGTGCCCAGGGCAGGGGGTGGGACTGAATTATCTTGAAGGTCCCTCCCAACCCAAACCATTCTGGGACTCTGTGAGATGTGGAGGCAGACTGAAAATTCCCACAGGTTTTAATTGTTGCATAATTCGCAGTGGTTTCAGGCCCGTGCAGCAATTGGATCGAGGGGATTAGGGGTGTGGATGTGTCCAGCCCCTCCTGGGTTTCAGTGTGTTTTCTTGTGTCCCTGGGAAGGATCAGCCTCCTGGGACTTCACAGCCCCCTCTCTCAGGGACAGCCTTGCATTTTTAAATACATAACATTTAAATACTGGGATACAATTTACGTGGGGTTTCCCCTGAGTTTTGTGTTTTCTTCTTCAGTATGACCTATCAGCTTCCACGTTTTCTCCCGATGGCAGAGTGTTTCAAGTGGAATATGCTATGAAAGCTGTGGAGAACAGCAGGTAAGATCCACGGATCTGCAACAAATACCTGTTTGTTGGCCTCTTCTCATGCAGTGTCACTGGACTGGCGGTGCAGGTAAAATCAGGTTGTTCAAACGAGCTCTGATCCAAAAGCCCATTTTGTGGATGTGAATTGAGGCACTGAAAGACTGACGTGCTCAGGGCTTTGTAAACGTGTATCAGCTTCTCAGGGATTCCTCAAGAACCGGAGGAGCTACATCAGCTCCTCTGGGAGTGCCTGTGTTCCCTGGAGAACGTGCTAAAGTGGGTTCGTAACAAACCTGCTTCAAGGGAAATCGTGTGATGGTTTCTTGTATCTTGCTAATTCTCTGTTTGATGTTTCACATCACAGTTCTGTGTGAGAAACTTGACATTGATCTTGTCTTCCAGTACAGCAATTGGGATAAGATGCAAAGATGGTGTTGTGTTTGGAGTGGAGAAACTCGTCCTGTCCAAGCTGTACGAAGAGGGTTCCAATAAACGTCTCTTCAATGTCGACCGACACGTGGGGATGGTGAGGTGCCTTTTCAGAAACTCGGTGGGGACCCCCCCCTCAAAAGGAGAAATTTGTGAATCAAGAGTTTATATAAATAATAAGTAGATTAAGAACATGATGTTAATGTTTCTGTGTACAGAGTCAGGCATCACAGTGAGTTTGTTACTGTTTCCTGTAATTTATTCTCGATTGCACACAACTGTGTAAATTAAAGGCAGATTTAAAATAGAATGTTGATGCATTTCCAGGCTGTTTTAGCTCTTTTTTTTTAAATGCTTTTCAGCATTCCAGTTGTTCAAACTTGAGTTAAAGGACTAACATAAGAGTTAAAGTGGTACTTTTTTATGCAGTTGCCACCCGAGGTGTGTTAAGGGAACACCTGCAGCACACAGGGCTCTTTCTCAACAGTGTGGGGATTACCTGAATTCTTTAAAGTCTGGCTAATCCATAGTAGTGCCATGGTTACTGTGTGACAGAAATGCCTCAAATCCCTTGGATCTGCATTACATGAAATGTTGTTCGGGGTTGGCGTAGTCATGGCAGATCCTGAGACACTGTTTAACAGGAGGAGAGGCCAGCAGCAGGTGGGCAGTCGAGGGTGGCAGTCAGGGATGGCAGTGAGGGGTGGCAGTCAGGGATGGCAGTGAGGGGTGGCAGTGAGGTGCTGCCCCGTGTGCCAGCCCTGGCTGATGCCCCTCTCCTCGCAGGCCGTGGCAGGGCTGCTGGCAGACGCTCGGTCCTTGGCAGACATCGCCAGGGAAGAGGCTTCCAACTTCAGATCCAACTACGGATACGACATTCCCCTCAAGGTAAGGAGTGGGTGCAGTCCTCGGGGGGTTTTTTTGCCTTTTAGTCTTGGCACAGAGAATTAAGTTGTGTGAAAATCCACTTTAATACAGTGGTGAGTGTCCCCCCCTCTCACGCTGGAGACCAGGGCTTGATTCCCACCAGGGAGGCAGTGGTGCTGTTTAAGAGTTGGACTCGATGATCCTTGTGGGTCCCTTCCAACTCAGAATATTCTGTGATTCTGTGAGTTGGGGTTTGATTTCTGTAAATGAGGGTTCCCAATGGTTTTTCCCCCTTCTCCCATGCAGCACCTCGCAGACAGAGTGGCCATGTATGTGCACGCCTACACCCTGTACAGTGCTGTCAGGCCCTTTGGGTGCAGGTAAGGCTTTCACACTATTTGTGAGTCTCTTGGTTCACTGCTGCTGTAATTACCTGCCTAAGGTCTTTTTTTAACCTTGGAATTAGTAACCCCCAATTCACCTCACTGAGAGATTCCCTTCTCCTTTCTTGTCGTGCGTTTGTAGAACCTCAGGGGAAGATTTCAGATCCCCACAGGACCGTGTCAGGCATGACACACGTTGGCAGTTTGTTCTTGGTTTTTAAAGTTGGAGAGTTGGTGCTGTTAAGTCTGTGACAGTGGCAGAAGGAGAACTTTCCTGGCACTCACCCTCTTTTTCTCCTGCTTGCCCTGACACCTGGAGAGCAGGTTACAACTGCTGTGTGATCCCAGTGCAAGGGGCTGGTAGCAGAGATCTGCTGTCAGGTTACTGGTCAGGAAAATGTTTCTGGCAGCTTGCTGTCATGAGAACACAACAGTTCTGCTGCAGGAAGAGTGCAGGAAACCTGAGCTGGTGTGGCCTCTGCAGCTCGGTGTGTGTTGGTGTAAGAAATGGTTTTAATTTCTCCTTTCTTCTCCAGTTTCATGTTGGGGTCCTATGACAGTGATGATGGTGCACAGCTGTACATGATCGATCCATCAGGAGTTTCATACGTGAGTGTGTCACAAATAGTTCCATCTTGGCATAAATTTTCCTTTTAAAAGTTCCTAGCTGGGAGATCTTTGTCTAAGGGTTGGTCCAAATGAACTGTTGGGTTTTTTCCCCTCTTTTTTGCCTGGGAATCTCTGGTGAATCACAGAGATGGAGTTTGCTCATTTGCATGTTAAACACACGTTGTGTGTGATTTTTAGAAGAACTGTCTGAGAAACGAGTTCAACTCTTGTCTCAGAAATTTGGGAGTTGATCCCACCTGGCTGTAAACAGTGAAAACTCCCAGGCACTGCCCCAAGGGGCAACTGTTGTAGTGGTGCCCCATTCCCTGAGTACCCCAGGTGAGAGAGGGCTGTTCTCTGTGACACTGGCTGGTGGCAGCAAGTCAAATCAACAGAGAAGTTGTTTATTGTTACTTGTGCTGCTTTTTCAGACTACTCATACTCTTTGATTGTTTAAAATTTTCTTAAAATATATCCAGTACCATGGCTGTATTGAATATTTAATTAAGTTGTATATTTTTTTCTCTTTTCCCAGGGTTACTGGGGGTGTGCCATTGGCAAAGCCAGGCAGGCTGCAAAAACAGAGATAGAAAAACTCCAGGTGTGTAGTGTTACAGCTTTACTGTGCTTTTACAAGACAAACATTCCTGCTTTATTATATGCTGTTTTGGATGCTTAAAGTATATAAAATGCAGGAGAAGCAGATGGAATATTTCCTTGTGCCTTTGCCAGTGAGCAGAGTGAGTGAGTGAATGTAAAAGTGTACGTGAGTTTGTTGTTGTGAGTGAAAACCACAGGGCAGCATTATGGGATATCCATGGACAGGCTCAGAGTTTGTATCATTGTTACACTTCCAAGAATAGGCTGTTCATGGTGATGTAGAAGCAGGACTGAAAAATTACAGGAAAATTAGAATGTTCCTAGACTTGATTCATTCAGTATTGAATCTGGTCAGATGCTGGAGTATCAATTTAAAAGCAAGAAGCCTCCATGGTCATCTGGTCTTGAGACTGGAATTGTGGCAGCTGGGAAATGATAATTTCAATTTCCACAAGTGCACAGTGGCAGAAAGACTCCAAAATCTGAATTTCTTGTCTGATAATTGTTTATTCCTGGAACTTTACAGCAGAGCCTGTGACACACGGCCTCACTGCAGCTCGTTTGCAGTGTCCTCATGTGTGACCTGTCACAGCAGCCACTCCCACATCCCAGGGCTTTTTGGGGAACTGTGGACTGGCTCATTTTGACAAGACAAATTTGTCAAAGCTGAGATGATACAGCCAAGATTTGTCCCCGTGGAAGGGATGACTCTTTGATAGATGGACACGATCATAATTTATTTCCGTGATAAAACTGTTGCAGTGTTTACCTTTGTTGTCTGCAGAGTTCACACACCTTGGATGGGAAAACAATAATGGCAAAGTTAAATTGACTAAATTGCTTGCACAGAACGTTGGTAAGACCAACAAGTAGGGTTATTTTACATCAGTTGATCATAAAGCATCCAAGAACAAATCAAGCTTTTAGGATGCCAAGGTCACCCGTGGAGCTTCTAAGGTTCCTGTTTTGGCCTTGTGGAAGTGGAAAACATTACATTCTCTTAATCTGTGCCTTTTTTTGCCTACAGATGAAGGAAATGACCTGCCGTGATGTTGTTAAAGAGGTTGCAAAAATGTGAGTGTCCAACCTGACACAAATCCATCCTGGTGAGCTTGGCGTGGTTTCAGACTGGAGCTGTTGCTTTTAAATGGGGTACAGGGTGTTATTTCTCCTAGATGAGCACTCCTGCCATCTCTGCTATTTTCTGATATTGATCATTTGTCTCTTGTGAGTGGGATGTGCTGCTCAGATGCTGAAGGATGTGAAAAATACACCTTTGGCAGCTTGTAGCACCAGTGGAGTAACAGTGAAATTGTCTGGTCACTGGTTTTAAAATATTTAAGCCAGGCGTGGAGAAAACTCCTGGGTGTCCTGGTTCTGAAACAGGAGTTTGGACCCAGCCTAAAAATGTGATCATCTGCAGCTGCAAAATTGCGATTTCCTGCATTTTGTGACTATTTCTTAGAAGGATATAAAGAAGTAGTAAATATGTTTCTGTCAGTGGTGTTGCAGCACACGAGTTGATCTCAGATTGTGTCTGAGGCTGTCACAGCAGCAGCAAGAGAAAGCACGTGGAGAACTTCTGTTAATCAATGAAGGGTGTGACAGGAATGAAGGATGTTTTCAGCCTGTTGGTCGATCTGCTCTAACCTGCACTTTGTCTGTTCCTTCCAGAATCTACATCGTTCACGACGAAGTGAAGGATAAAGCTTTTGAGCTGGAACTCAGCTGGGTTGGAGAAAGTAATGCATTTTTGTGATTTCTGGGAAATGTATAACTTAACTTTCTGTAACTCATGGAAAACAGTGCTGCTTAAATTCACTCTGTATATCAAGTGATTTTATTAACTCTGTGTGAATTGTACTTAACCTGTACTCTTTTTGTTGGCAGTAACCAATGGAAAACATGAAATTGTTCCCAAAGACATCAGGGAAGAAGCAGAAAAATATGCCAAGGTGAGATCTGACTTGGGTGTTGTCTCAGGGTTCACTTGATAAATGTTGGGGACTGGGAAATGTATCATTCCAACCCCTATCAGTTGAGGTGAGCTGGTGTTACCTGACAGGGATAATAGTGAAGGTTCCAGTGTAATCCAGGGGTAGTTCTTGCTTTCAAAAACTGTCATTCGGAGTCTTGCACAGCTGGTGTCTTTCTGTTTCCAAAAATATGGTGTTGATGGGAACTGTCCTGAATACAAGGCTTTGGACAGAGGGGGTTGTGAAGCTACAGCAAAACTCACTGATCACAGGCTGAATTATGAAATACCTACTAAACTATATTTAATTGCACTTTTTTTTAACAGGAATCTTTGAAAGAGGAAGATGAATCAGATGACGACAATATGTAACACATTGTTACTCCAAAGCAAGTTTACCTTTTCTTATCTTAGACCATGCTTATAATGCATGAGGCATGGGATGGTGTTAAGTACGTGTTGGAAGAACTGAGTGACCAACTTGCACTAATAAATTTTCCATTTTACTGTCTGTTAGCTTTTATTTCAAAAGAGAACCAGCCAGCAGCTGGACCTAAACACACACATGAGGAGGAAAAGGTGTTTTGTCAGGCTGGTGTTGCTTCCCCCAACCCTGCATAGCACAGCACAGGAAAACAGTCTGCTTAGAAATGGGACATTGTTTATGTTGCATGGTTTAATATTAAAAACCAGGACTTTATTATTCCTTAGTTAACCAACACCACACTGTGCAATTCATTCAAACTAGTCTGTGATTGCTCTTGGCATGAGAGGGGCCACCACAGCTCACTGGCAGCAGGTGATGTGCACAGGTGACAACTCCAAAGACCCTGTACAACAAGCAGGAGCTCCAAAAAAGGAATTCTAATATGAAGTAGGAGCTCATTCAATGTAGAACACTGCTTGTGTTAAACTCTAAAGCTTTGAGATCTAGCAAGCAATGGAGCTGGAATTAATGCTTCAAGAGCCAAACTATTTTTACGTAGTTTTATTCAGATGTAGCTTCTTGAATCACTTCTGAATCAGCTTCATCACTTGTTGACTTTCCTAGAAGTTGAGAACAAGCTTTGCTGCGTGCTTTCCCCACTTCCCAGGAAGCAAGATTGCCTTTTGTAGTCAATTCAAAGTCGCGAAACACCAGGGTGGCCAGGGCTTGGAGGAAGCTGGTCCTGTGGAAGGTGTCCCTGCCCACAGCAGGGCGTGGAACGAGACGTGTAAAGGCCCTTCTAACCCAACCCACTCATAGGTTCTATGCAGTAATAAACTGTTCTGTTTATTTAAACCACCTTAAAAACTCGGTTAAAACTGAAGTCTTGTTTGTACATGCAGTTAAGATTCGAATGCTCCTGCTAATCTAAAATGCATATTTGTGTAGTGACTCAAACAACTTCAGTCCCACACACCAGCACCAGCCCTTAAAACCAAACCTTTCCCTCACAGGTTTATTTTTATGCAGGTAGTTTGAAAGATACCTGCCCTTCCTCCAGTCTCCTTTGTCCTGGGATTATAAAGTCCAGGTTCTACTTCCTTTTGTGACCCGGGAAGGTCAATAATAGAGAAGGGTCTGTCTCAGGCTCCAGCTGCCAGACAGAATTCCCACCTCTCCCGCTGGCCTGGGCTTCCAGAGGCTGCCCAGACATTCCTGCAGAGCTGCCCGAGCCACGACAGGAAACTTCCAGTGCCTCCTCCTGAGGCAACAGCAGAGCTGCTGCGCTGAGTCAGCCTCGAGTTCCCAGTTCAGTGCTCCAAACTGGAGCTGTGCTGATTCAGCGGGAGCAGCAGCCAGGGAACTTCTCCTGAGCACCCGAAAGATCCCCCTGAGGAGGCTGGTGTGCCACTCCCAGCAAGGACCTGCCTGGTTCTCTTCACTTGGTCCTGATTCTCAAACTGAAACCCTGCTGCCAAACTCCTGAAGGGAAACTGAAATCCATCCAATCCTTTCAGTGACAGCCACTCAGAATTAGGGACAGGAACTATTTGCATGAGTCAGGTTTCAGGGCACAGTGAGAAGAGCAATAACATCAGCCTTGTGTATTTACAAGATAAAACAGAAGGAAGATGTTCCACAGTAATTTAAGAAGTTTGAGGTAGGAACAGAGACACCTCCTTGCTTATCCAAATTTTCCAACTGGCCACTGCTTGGAGAACAAGGCAGTCAAGCTCAGTCATGCTCTGATTTATTATTTTTCTTGTGAGATGTTAAAAAGTCTGATGAGAAGCAACTCAAGAGGCTTTGGATGGCAGGACATGCCAAGTGCTGCACAGCATCTTACCTGTCATGGCAAAATTCAGTGAAACAAGATGATCATCACCATCAAGGTTTTTTACAAATTAAATCACCAATTTATCAGCACAGGCTCAGCCTGTTTATGAGAATTGATCTCGATCTGTGGTGAGGAAAAAACTTGTCATTTCCATTGACTGCAGATGAGAAAAGAAAAAAATGAGCATTAGAAAGCAGAGGAAAAGATAGTTGAATTTTTAAGGTGGTCAAGCCCAAGAAAAGCAGGGAAATACTAAGCAAGTTACTTTAATATTGAAATTTCCCTTAACTTGAAACACACAAAGGTAACAGGCTTTTACTTGATGTTAAATCAAGCATTGCTACCTCTTACCAGCAAGGTCCAGGGAACACTAAAATAGATTTCTAGCCCAAAAGGGCTCTTGTTTCAGCAAAAAACCAACTGCAAACATCCCATGCCAGCTATTTCTGTAGCCTTGCCATTCCAGCTGGGATATCAAATGCAGTGTGCTGGTCTCATTGGTCAACTATCTCGCTAATTGGAAGCAAGTTACTTAAGAACAATTAACAGCACACGAGTGCATTAGCCACAGTGATGTTTCACTGATTTACTCCACCCCTGATGGGGAATAGAAACTCGAGTGAGTTTTGCTGCTGGGAAGCAACATTTCCTTGTTGCTGCTCAAAGTGCCCTTGAGCAGGTGAAGAAACCTTTCAAATAGAAGGAAGTGGCTACACAGGGCAACATGGACCAGATAAAGATTCAGAAATGCATCACAATCAAATGCTGAAGAACATGTTAGGGAGTTATTTTCTAACTACATAGAGCTGTGTGAGGCAAATCCCTTGGTGAACACTAAGCTCCAGAAGGGCTCAAGATGGATCTGAGATTATTATTCTTTAAGTGAGGACTAGACCTGTTCCAGAACAAGAGAATCTTACATCACAAAAGCAAAAAGCTTACTTTCAGCAGCTCTGTTTTAAGTACAGGACTGGGGAGTGGGGGGAGAATGGCTGTATTGTAGAGCCTCCCTTATCCCCCAGGTTTAAACAATCTGTAAGGACAAGAGTTTGATTTAACCCAGAGAAAACTGATCAGGCAGCTAAAGGGAAGGCTTGAGCTTTCCTTCTCCAGGATTAAAATTAACTTTTTAACTTGAAAACAGTCAATTATAAATTCAGTGTAACACTGAAATGTGAAAATGCTTTGCAAGGCAAGTGAATGGGCAGAGTAAAAACTCCTGGAGATTTGAGCAAGAGGTGATTCTAACAGTCTCTTTTGGGTTATTTCTGCCCAAAGCACTGGGAAGTTTCAGTTCCAAAGATAGCAGGACAGCAGCACTGCCTGCTTCAGGCTCCACAACTAACCTCCTTTGTCCAGACTCTGGCCATTTATGGGAACACATAATACAGCAGAAAGTTAAAATACCCACTTGGAATGCACAGCTCCAGTCCCTGCTGTGCTGAAACCCTTAAAAAGCTCAGTCTGAGTGATGTATTCTGTTGCCTGAAACACAGGGATTAAACAGAGCACCAGGAAGGAAGAGTGTACAGACCAACTCATCCCTCCACCAAGGAGCGTTTCACAAGAGCAGATCCCACAGTGACACAGAGTAGGCTGCACAGAAAGATGCTCCCTCCTCCTTCAGTCTCATCCATCTGGCTGTTACTCAGCACTTGGTGAATCACTGCTGGGATATTTATTAACACTGGGTACGTCACATTCCCTGCTACAATTATTTAGTCAGCAAGTCCACACACGGAAGCTTTTGTTAAGAGAATTCAGAAGGGGACGAGGTGAACTGCAGGTGACAAATCAGAAACAACGGGCTGCAGGATCCAGTTGACTTAAACACACCTCCATGGCTGCACCAGGGAGGATTCTGGAACATGGAACTGGGCTTGCACAGCTCAGGAAACACTCCCAGCAGAATGTCTCATGCAGATCTGAAGTTATGCCAAGCACTGGCCGTTTGAAACTTCCTTTCCCGTCACCAAAAATAGCTCCGTGGCCTGAGGTTAAAAGCCCCACATGGTGTTGGTGTGACAGAGCAATGCCTGGGATGATGCTCTGGGGCTCTGTCAGCCTGAAGGAAGGAGATTTGGAATAACTCCACCTGCTGTTTGGCAAGTCTCTTCCTGAAGATCAAACCACAGCCACAGAAGGGAACACAAAACAGTGACTCTAACTAAGCATCTTAAGCATTTATCAGCTGCGAGATAATCATGACCTTAAAGTGAAGTACAGCCTCACGATTACCAAGAGAAAAATAGTTATTAGTTGTCATGACAATTCTGACACTGTAACAGCACCAAAAATACAGCAGAGACTGTTCCCTCCCCCTCATCTTCTCCTTTCAGTTGCGTGTGTCTGTAAGACAAGGACCAGCTTTTCCTCCACCCACCAGTTTTTTGAGTTACGTGCAGCAAGAAAGTTGCTTTTACTTAAGAACCGAGAGCTATTTTCAGGTACCAACTGCCTGTAACTTTCCATTATGGAATATCTCCCTATTATGTCCAACACAGAGTTGCAGAAAACAAGTGGTGGAAGAGGTAAGCGCCTTGCAACAAATACATTCTAGTATTTGAGAACTCAGGAGCTTACAACCATGTCTCCTATTTCCAGATGGACTGAGCCACCCCCAGGCAGAGCTCTTTCATCTTCACAGCGTTGCTATTAAAGGACTTTGAGACAGTTGTTTAAAAATGGTTCTTACGAGTTGCTGTGCCAACCAAAAATGGGCAACTAGAACAAAGCAGGCAACAGCAGCATCACACAGTTTACAGTGCACACACATGTGGTATCATCAGACGCAGGAAAAACTGAAATCCCATGAAGTCTCCCCTAAAAAGAGACTGAGAACTGCCCACTGAAAATACCATTTTAGGCAATGTGATAAAACAAGCCAAAAAGGGTTTAGGAAGAAGATGGGATGCTTTATTGCTGGGGAAAAAAAAAAATAGGTATAACTTGGCACACATGCTGTCTGCATACCCAAGGTGCATTTTTTAGGATTCCAAGTTCAGATTTAATTAAATTCACCCCAAAGCTGCATTCCAAACACACACCTCCCTCCAAACCCCACCCAAGTGATGCCTCAGTTTTTGGAAGCTGAATTTATCTTGTTTGCTGGGCTTTCAGAAAAGCAGGAGACATGCTGATTTCATAACCTCAGAGAGGACAGAAGCCTGTCACATTAGGCTGCATTAACAGGTGACAAGGGCACAGGAAGGAGCAGCTACTGCAGCAGAAATGCCTAAAGCTCCACTTCAGCTCCAATTCCAGGGGTTTCCATACCCTGCACAGCCCACCACTGGAGAGCTGATTTTTCCCAAGCACTGTTCTACACACACGAAGAATAGAAAAATCTGACACACTGAGGCAGAACCAAAATGCAGCTTTTAGTGTTCCCTGCCAGTTTAACAAGCAGCTGCCTCCCCCAGCCCAGAGCTCGTGGCTCAGACCTTTTTGTCCCCTGTTGTGCTGCTTGTGAGGAGGAGACAGATCACTCCCACGCTAATAAAAGATCTTTCACTGATCCAGAATAATCAAACTCTCCCAAAAGACACGTGTTTTGCTCTGTCAGAGCTCTGGGTGTCACACAGCTCCTTTCAGGGGCTCTGTTTACAGCTCTCACTGATGAGGTGACAGACTACACAGGAGCCCTGCAGGGGAAAGCACAGCCCTGAAGGTACAAACCTCCTGCCAACAGCTCAGTGAGGCAATTAATTCTCAGGTTAAGCGTTCTCTGCTCAGCCACCTCCCTGGCCACCTGCAAATGGGCTCCTGTAACAGTATACCGCAAACAATGAACACAAATGAAGAGGATCTCTGGGCAAAGACAGCTGAGCAGGAAAGAATTCAGATTTAATCACTGGCTTAACAGTAGATTCAGACTAACAGCACCTATTTATAGCTAAAAACATTTTAATTCAGGAGACCGAGGGCATTAATACTTTTAAATAAGAATCAATACTGACCAAGTGCAGTCTTGTTAGCTGAGGCTGGAAAGTCAATTAGCCCAAAGTGACTGGAGTAATTTGGACAAGCAAAAGCCCTGGAACCATGTAAGGACAGCTTTCTTGGCTGAGCAGCCACTCTGCAGCACTGCTGCCCCTCTGTGTGCCAGGCTCAGGCACAGCTTTTGAAGAGTTAAAAGGAAGGACTGTGCCTCTGTAAATCCCAATTCAGCTGTGATTGCTCTACAACCTGCATCACTAACACGAAATTATTTTAAACAACAGCCCAAGACACCGCTATTCAGGCAGGTGGATCACGTTCAGAGACTCACCACCAGTATTAGAACCCTGTTCTTTATCTCTGCAAGTACAGACAGATGTATTTTAGTAAAAATCCAAACCTGGCAAGCCACTCACCAGCGTCTGGAAAAGGTTGTGTATAGCAGAACGTGGCTCTTCACAGCTTCATTTCCTTCTTGTACTTCTTACACACCCACTTCTGCAGCAAAAATACGAACCAGCAACGGGTTGCATAAACAGGGAAACCTCTCACTTCAGATTGACCATGGCAGATCACTCTGAAACTACTGAAAACCTGGAAAACCCCCAATCTATTAACACAGGGTTATATTTAATATATATTACATACGCATATAAAACTAAGTGTCTGTAATGCAATCAGTTATTTCTCTTTACAAAAGTGAAACATCACGAGGGACCACACTTGCTAAAAGGAAGATCTCAGATGATACTCCTCCCCAAAAACTTCTTTTTCAGAATCTTAAGTTACTCTAAAGACTGCAGCAATGTTCTTCAAACACAACCTGCAAAACTTTGAAGATTTTTTTTCTCCTGTTGGTTTTCATAGCAACGAAACAAGTAATTGCCACTCCCAAAACCACACGGGTTTTGCATTCAAGTTTTACCCTCTGTGCTGGATTTAGATGGGAGTTTCCTGCAGCAGCAGAAATTATAAACTGGAGATTTGACTTTGTTAGGAAGAACAGAGACTATTTAGAGGTGCAAGTTTAAATCTTTTGCACTTATTTCAAGAACATAAAAGCGTACTTGCTCTGTAGACTGGTGACTGTGTTTACCCACAAAGTCACTCCCTCAATCCTAGAGGAAAACCATCTCCTCACCTTGAAGGACCAAAACTCGCATGGATAAAATATTTACATCAGTAATAAGGTTTACACCTCAGAAGCCAGGACAAAAGGCTGCATGGGAGCCAGTTAAACAGTGCAGAGAGTTTAAAAGATTGAAGCTGACAATACTGGAATGGCTGATGTGCACAGGGTACATTCCTGCTGCTAACCAGAGTTCTAGTGCCTGTCACAGAAAAAGTTACTCAAATTCTCATCCGACTTCAAGCACCTACTTCAAGTTTTGAGAGACAGGCTGATCTCTTGATTGCAGGTGATGGCAGCCACACCTAAATCAGAGCTGCTGCAGAACCCTTCAGCTTCTCTGCAGCGCTGTGCATTGTCTCACAGCCCTGCACCACCTCCCCAGCGCAGCTGGAACAGCCTCTCCATGGTCACCAACGGGAACCTGCACTCCCCAGAAAGAATACAAGAGATTAAGTGTATTTCTAATCAAATTCCGTATCTTGCATCCCTTTGCTAGGCAACAAAAGGGAAATTAAACATCTATATTCAGATAATTTAACGGCATGTGACAAGACATGAAAAAAAACCGGCTTGAGAATCTAATCTTAAGTCAAGCTTGGCAACAGACAGGTCGTTCCTGAACGGGCCAACATGAACATTTGATACAAACGTGTCAGCTGCCATAAAAGCCAGAAAGAATAAAAATAGCCTCTTACAACACAGTTCTTGTTCTGTCCAAACACAAGATTGCCAAATCAGCCTTAAAACAAGGCACATTTTCCGCGTGGAATTACAGGATTGCGGGATCGATGCCAAACCCCCTCAGGGGCCGGGGCAGCAGCTGGGAACCAGAACGGTCCTGGAGCTGCTGAACAGCCTCCCTCAGCACTGCCCTGCCTCCTGCACACACTTCACAACACGTGGGACTGTCGCCAAGACCCGCAGCCACAAAGCACAACAAAGTCTGGACACAGTTTATCCAGGGAAAATGGGAATGCTCCTCTCTGGTGATCATTGAGGCCACTGACAGGAGCTGCTCGGGCCAGCTGAGCACGGATCACTGTACTGGGAAAAGCATCCACCAAGTATGACGGTTGTTTCTGCAGGGCTGATAGCAAACCCAATTCTGAGATTTTTCCCATATAAACATTTCTGGCAGAGCACTCGACATCCTAAATGTTTTCATGGTTACTCACACCCAGACCTGATGCAGGAAATCACCACTGGCTTCCTGAGGGTGGCTGACCTTTCTCTCTTCTCCAGTGGGAACCCCCACAAGGAAATTATGAAAATCAACGTGAAGCTGTTGGAACAACTAAATGTTCATTTTCTGAACACCAGGGCAGGGACGTGCCAGAGCTGGGGAAACTATAAATAAGTATTGAGCGTTAACAGGTGGTTTTATTTTGGATTTTTTGTTTGTTTCCTCTCTCACACACAACAATAAATACAAAGGTACTTAATGCTGATAGTTAACAGGAAAACTCAATTTTCTCCATGACTAGGAAAGGTTTGATCTTCCATTTTTATAATGCAGCTGTTACTGGCTGAACTTTTCTGCTGTCAACTTCAGATTCACTGGGATTTTTTCCATTCCTACCTGCACACCAAGTACCTCACAATGTCCAACCCCACTGCTCTGAGCAGCCTGCAATCACTGAGGGATTACACAAAGCTTTTTGGGAAGCATGGCACCCGCATTTGTACAGAAATTCTGCAGTTCCACACACACAGAGGACCTGAACCACCACTGGAAAAACGCTGCTTATTAAATTAAAAATTAGATACACCAAGAGGAAGGACATTTAAAAAAAAAAAGGAACTGAACACTTGAGACAAAAATAAAAGAAGCCTCCTGAACATCTGTGAAGTCTGACAGAGCAGCACAGCACTTCACTACACAGAAAGCAGCTCAGTGCAAGAATAAGAATCAAGATTTTTTAATACTTCCGCAATATTGTGGCTGTACATGTATTCCAGGTTCTTTTATCTAAATAAAAATGCAGTATGTGGCTACTGAACAGAATAAAAACTCCCTACTGACCCCAGAAATGTGTTACTTTGTCTCTGCTCTCAAGGAAGTCATGTGATACATTCAACAAGTTTCTTGCCTGTTAGTACTGTGAAATATAAAAATTTCTCTACTTGCCTTTTCTTATTAAGTGCCACTTGTATGGAAGACTTGGGTAAAAATTCTGTATATTCTGCAACTGATACACCAAAGACATTTTAAAGGACATTATTTTTTTTCTAATTTACTTGCAGCCTTCACCTAAGCTCAAGAACTACATATGATCAATCACCACTGCCATGCTTAGAGAGCCTTAACAAATTTGTTTTAATTGTTTTAAAATTAAGAAGCCTTTAATTTGCACACGCTGAGACCCAAATGCATTCCCCCAGGGGACTCTCCTGTGCTGCATCTCCAGGAGCAGCTCCAAGACCTTTGGTACCCACAAAGAGGACACAAGTACTGCTGCTTCAAACAATGACCTAAAAAAATTAAATATTTCCCATTCCGAGTCCTGAAGTTCATATTCCAATGAAAACATATTTAAATCAAAATAAGGTCTTTTTTCTGGCCTGCCAAAAGCACTTTTCATTCCATGACACCAGACCCCATCCCTGGGCTGTGTGGAGCATTTACACCGTGCTGAGCTGCCCCTTGGGCATTCTCAGGTGCCTAAAACACCATAAAAGAAAGAACAAGTCACCTCTCCTCCTCACTCCCTGTACAGAAATAAAGTAATTTGCTCACAGCAGCTCCATGGTGATGTGCCATGAACTTCCTGAATGTGCCAGTTGTGATGGGTACATCCACGAGGGCAGGATTTTTCTGCTAGAAATCAGAAACAAGACTGATTAGTTTTGTCACAAACCGTGATTTATTGAGTGGTTCTAGACTCAGAACAGACACGAATCCTGCCTCAGAAGAGCTCACAATCTAAGGCAGCATTTGGCCATCACGTTCCACAGAGAGAGCTGAAGTCCACACAAAAAGTGAATTTTGGAAGTTTCATTAACATTCAGGTTAATTTAATACCTTCTAAATTATAGTATCAATCTCAGAATGTCTCAGGTTGGGAGTGACCTCAATGACGATCCAGTCCAACCCCCTGCCATGGGCAGGGACACATCCCACTATCCCAGGTTGCTCCAACCTGGCCTTGGACACTTCCAGGGATGGGGCAGCCACAGCTTCTCTGGGCAACCTGTGCCAGGGCCTCCCCACCCTCACAGGGAACAATTTCTTCCCCATATCCCATCCAACCCTGCCCTCTGTCAGTGGGAAACCATTCCCCCTTGTCTTGTCCCCCCAGGCCCTTTTAAAGAGCCACGAACTCTTTATTTATCCTCTGCACAAAACCAAAACCCCCTCAGCACTCAACGCCACACGCCTTATACCTGAGCTTCTATACAAAATATACTTTATATAAAATATACTTTTAACTCCGGAGCTTTCCCCCAGCTCCAGCCTTTCCCAAACAAGCCTCCTGTGCTTTCTGCCTCATTAAACCCTCGGAGCTTCTGTCCCACATGTTCAGTGAACTCCCCGAAGAACCATCCCTTCGCTTGCTGCTCCCCAAGGGCGTCAGGTTTACCTGAGAACAATTAAAAACGCAAAAACCCATGGAAACAACACCTAAACTGGCAATTTTTTTTCAGTCAAATTAATAAAAAAGAAAAAAAAATGTCCTTTCGCTGCTGGTTTAGGTAACCCTAAGGGATGTCTTGTCTGCTCATCAGATGCTCAGCCTGTGTAATTAAAATTACGGATCGGTAACTCCGGGTTAAAAATAACGGATTTGATATTCAGAATTACGGATTTTCATTACAACCGAGCCACGGAGCAAATTTTACGTAATAAGCCAAAATATGAGACTAGCGTTAAGCACGATTTTATTACAGGCTTCAGTCGGTAACTTATTTATTGGAGTCACAAGCCGGTCTGTAAAACCCAAACCCTCCCGGGGGGAGGGACTGTCCTGCCCCGTCCGGCTGCACCGCCAGGGCCACAGGAGGCTACAACCCCCGCACCCCCATCCCCACACGCCCCAGGCCGCTGGGCACCGGCCGTTCCTGCGGCGGGATCGGGGCACAGCCGCCCCCGCCCCCGCGCTCGGCCCTCAGCCGCCCCCGCGCTTGTTTTGCAGCGATTCCCGTGCGAGGAGAAGTCCCGGAGCTGGAATCCCTCGAAGATGAAGGTAGGCGGGAGCGGGGATCGCGGCTCGGCGGGGTCCGGGGGCCGGGGGCCGGGCTCGGG
>WEKX01017340.1:42241-60325 GCA_013390025.1 Pitta sordida
GGTCGGGGGGAGCTGCGGGCGCTGCTGCGGCTCCCCCGGAGAAGGGCAGGGGATTTAAAGCGCTCGGAACATCATCCCCGTCGCCTCCCGGGTTGTTGTTGTTGTTGTTGTCCTTCAGGTTCCCGTCTCTAAACGCTTCCTGTAAGCGGCGGCTGCTACGGCAAGTTTTGCAAAACCGCAGCTTTTTGTCCCGCCTTTGCTGCTGCCGGGTTTGCTGGGTGAACAGGCTCGACAATTGCAGTGTGATTTAACAAAACTTTTTTTTTTTTTTTTATCTTTGGGGGGGGGGGAAGGAATAATATCAAGTTGGAAAAAACCGAACACCCGAGCTATGCGAACTCAGTTATTTTAGTTCCTGCGCGGATCCCTTGTCGTTTCCAGCGCGGTGATTGTGGTCCTTGTTTACCAGCTCGAACGAGCAAAGCGAAGTGAAATGCACGAACATATTAAAGTCCAGATTAAGGAGAACGCGATGGCAAATGCTCCTCTGTAAAAACTACGTGGTAAGAGCACTGTGGGAAAGAAAAATACCGGTTGAGTGCTGTTTGAAAGATGGCAGCAGATCTCTCTGGAGGTCTCCTTTTTGTCGCCGGGGAAGAAAACCCTACGTGTAGGATGTTACAGGCTTCATCGTAAGCGTTGGGCTCACCCCGGTCTGGAACATTTTAAAGATGTAAATGTGAACAGGAGCTCAACTTTTGTGTGTTGCTGTTTGTTTCCCTGCAGGCAGCAGATGAGCCTGCCTACCTGACAGTGGGGACGGATGTCAGTGCCAAGTACCGAGGTGCCTTCTGCGAGGCAAAGATTAAGACGGTGAAAAGGCTTGTGAAAGTCAAGGTACTTTCCTGATTTCATTGATGGGGCTGTCAGAGAAGATCCTAGTCCTGGAGATTAGAAAGTGTTCATCACCTCGCCGTATGAATTTCAAGAAACACTTGTGTGTTGTTTTTTCGTGGTTTTGGTGTGGAGTTTGGGGTGGTTCAGTTTGGTTGGTTTTGGTTTATTTGGGGGCAGAGGATATTGGGGTTTTTTGTTATTTTTCAATAGGATGCCGGAAGGAAAAAGCTTTTTTTTGCTCCTTTTTCCCCGGACTGTGTTTGTCTTCTGCTTTCGAATGCATCAGTTTCCCAGCAATAAGTTTTGATGTCACAAATGGGGGATTATGGTTTTACATGGCTAATGAGGAATAAGAGCAGCGAAAGTTCCATTTCATTGCAGCTGACAACTCTCACTTCTGTGGCCTGGAACTTAAGAGGCAATGCCAAAATAACAGCGGAAGAGATGGCAGTGATTAGTTTCTTAGGCCAGGTTTTAGTGATGTTCAGAGTAGTGTTTATTAAGTTTTTAGCATCCTGTTGCTGCTTCTGTAGCTAAAATAACCAAAATAGAAAGTTGTCGTTTTGGTGCTGTTGGAAATGCTGCTGTAGGAAAAGAGGAATAAAATGGAGTTAAATGCGAGCTAAGAATTCAAAGTAAATATAGAAATTGTTCTTCTGCTTTGTTTTGTCAAAAATCTTCCCACTTCCTACTTTAGTGTCTACTGTCCAAGATGTGTAAATAAGGCATTTGTGGCCCAAAGGCCCCTAAAAAGTCAAGATTAAAGCTGCTCTTTATAACCAGACACCCAATTTTTATGTGCTTTAATGCTTAGATCAAGTAGAATGAGCCACAGGCCTCTTCTGGTACATACATAGATGATATCACCTTATCAGAGTGCTTTTCATCAATAGGAAAAAAACCCTAATTCAGATATTGGAGTCTTTTCCCTGTTCTCGGGGAGGACTTAGTGAAACTGGTGTTGTTTGAGGGGGGTGTGTTACAGGAAGCACCGTGCTGGTCTGACAGTCTGGGCTGTGTCTGTGTCTCTGGTCTGGCAGAGTATTTAGGCTGTTAATAGGTAGGACTTTCTTCTCCTCATTAGGATCAGGTGCTTTGTTGCTCCCCGATAAGATTTGGAAGTGCACGAGGCTGCTGGGACTTGGTGGAAATTCCTGTCGCTGTATCTCGATTACAACAATAGAAGTTTTAACAAGCTGAGCCTGATACTGTAATTAAGAGGTGTGGGCACACCCCAACCCCAGCCCGCTGCCAAGAGTGCAGGGACTCCAAAAAGTCCAGGAGTCTCTTCCTGAGGAGCAGGACAACCTGTATTCATCTCTCTGCCGTTTGTATTTAAATTCTGTATCAGCACAAAGTGCACTGTTGACCTGGCTGGGTGATTTTGGCACCAGTGCTGTGTTTGTAAACTCAGCTCCAGTGTAGTCTGTGCTTGTGGGAGACAGAAAGATGGACGTTTTTAGAGGTGGGAAGGAGGCTACTGGAACTTCTGGTTCTTGAAAAGAAACAAGAGTTTTGGATTTATTTTTTTTTATAAGACTGCATAGGTTTGCACTCACTGTGTCTCACCATTACCTGTAGGATTTTAAAGGGAGAAGCACAGGTTGCTTACACTGTAACTGATCCTTATTTTCATTCACAGCTTTGCTCCAGACAGCAGAAATGCTGGTGGTGTGGTCGATTTCAATATTTTTGATGCATATTTAATAGAGAAAGGTTTTATTTTGGTTGTAGTTTAATACTCAGGGTGTTGTCAATAAAGTGCTGCAGTTGAAGTAGAGAGAAGAATAAAAATGTGCTTTATCTTTTCATCTGGAAACTCAATTCCAGGTCTGCCCTGGATTGCATCAGTGTTTTAACTCATCTAAAAATGTATTTTCTTTGCCTTGGAATGACTGTTGCTTGATTTGCCCTGTTCTTTAATTCTGATGTTTCATATTAAATATGTGTGATACTTGAGGCTTCCTGTTAGTAAAACAAGTCCATGCCAAATGTTTCCCGTTCAATAATGTTTGAGTCCATTTGGAATGATAGTTGTAATTAGGAAAATCAGTTCTCTGTTATTGCTTTTTGGTATGCTATTAAAAAAGCAGATTCACATTAAAAAATGTTCATTAATATCTTCCAGGTGGTCTTGAAGGGGGATAACTCAACTCAGTTAGTGCAAGATGACCAAGTGAAAGGACCCCTAAGAGTATGTATATTGCTGCCTTTTTTTTGTTTTTCTTGTAATTGCTTAATTAATTTGTGAAGTTGTAAATTTAGTTGCTGTTTAGGTGGGCACCTGTTCTCCAGGATTGGAGTCAACAGAGGGAGGCTCATGCCTTTAGTTCAGATGGATTCTGAGGAATTAAGTCGATTGTTGCAGCTTTCTGGGCTGTTTGTGCTTCTGTGTCTCATGCGCTTGATAAACAGTTTTGCCTGCACAGTGATTTTTGTATCTTCTTACAGGATGCAAAACTTCTTATGAATAATGAAAGTTGGAAACTTCTTGGAAGTAATTGAGAACTTGAGTGCAAAGCCAAGTTCAAGCCCATCAGACAAGAGGAAATACAGTTACTCAGTGTTTGAGAGTAGTGGACGTGTTTTATATAAAGAATGTGTTCATTTGTATTTTCATGCTGCTTAAGAGTTGTGTGCCAAAATCCAGAGCTGTGGTATAAAAACAGAGTGCAAAGAGACCCTCAGAGAAGCCCATCCCATCTTCCTTGGATCTGGGCGTTCTCTGTAGCTCCTGCAGGACACCAGTGTGTATTGTAGGTTCCTGAAATTCCCTCCTCACTGCGTTTGGGCTCCCAGGTAACCTTGAGCTGCTCCTTTCTGCAGGTTGGTGCCATGGTTGAGACCAAAATGCCTGATGGATCCTTCCAGGAGGCCGTGATCAGCAAGCTGACAGATGCCAGCTGGTACACTGTAGGTGAGCAGCCACGGGGGGCATTTCCAGCCTGGAATCTTGGGACAGTGTGGTGCTGATCATAGGTAACGATGGAAGGGATGTCAGCTTGCCTTGTAAGAGCTGGGGGGACTTTTAAAGCCATCCAGTGATTTCTTTTCCATTTGGAACAGGGTGATAGTTATTTGATGTTTAGTTTGGCTGTTGCACAGGCTGAATAATCAAGTTTCGTTTGTGACAAATGGACCTGTGAGGGAGCAGTTGCACTCACTGAAATTCAGAATGACTTTTACAAATTTTAGGACATAAACCTTTTAGTTCTTTGTCTGGTTGAAAACCTGTGGCATGTTACGAAGTATCACCCTTCTTTCCTTGTGTGCAATCTTGTACACAAGAAAAACATGGGTAGTACTGATAGAAAACAGAATTATTTTTAAAGAAAAGAATAAACATATCACACTTCAAAAAGACAAGAGGAGACATTAATTTATACAGATGTTTGCTTTAATATAATTTTCAAATAATGATTATCTCTAAAGTGGAATAGAAAGCTGCTGCTTGTGTTGGAGGCTCCTGTGCTGTTCAGTTATTGACTCAGAATGCAGGGTCAGCAAAAGGTCAGTGTTGAACAAGAATTCATTGCAAGAGAAATTTCCTTATTTTGAATAATTCTGATCCCCAGGTTTTTCTGAAACAGCTTTCAGAACAGAACGACAGGATCCAGCAACATTCAAATAATCGTGGATGAGCAGATCCAAAGAGCACCATCCTTCTTTTGCACAACTTCCTTGCAGCAGTGGAGCTTTATATTCACTAATGTAGAAGGAAAATGGTCCCGTTAATTGTCCTGTCCACGCTGCTCTTGGGCTTTGCTGTTGAGATCAGTGCTTGTAATTTTAATCTGTGTGTTCCTTACCAGCTGCCTTGTGGACCAAATACATTCAGCTTTACCTCACAGCCTTCCAGCCTCTCGTGAGGAATCCTCTGTCTCATGAACTTTTAATTATTTCAGTTCATTAACCCCCTTTTTAAGATTTAAAGAAGCTGTTTCCAGTAATCCAAGGTTTCCATTGCAGTAGGTGAGGTTATGGCAGCTTTGGTGGAATTGGCTCTGCAGATAATTTGGAAGGATATTTCGCTTTGACTGTTATTGTTAGTGTGCGCTTTATCTCTGGGCCAGGTGACAAAGCTCCCTGGTCTTTGCATTTATTTTCAGGATTATGACATTGCTGTGAAGTCGCAGTGTGTGTCAGGTCAGGGAGGAAAGGCAGGAGTATTTTGGAGTGCAGAAGATTTGAAGTGGACTGAGTTTAGCACTGGGATATGGAGTAGCTTGAGGAGCAGCTCTGGACCTCTTGGCTTGGTGTATTTTTAGAGGTTCACTGTTCTGTTACAGAAGCAATAAGAAACACAGTCTTGCACTATTAATTTCAGGGTTTGTGAATTAGCATTTTCATTTTAAAACTCCAAACTTGTTTTTTAAAGTAACATTTTTAGTGAATTCCGTTTGAATTTGGACCAGAAGACATATTTGTCTTCTTACATTTTGCCCTACTTTAAATCCCCTGTTCAGGGAATGGGTTTTGTCTGGTTTTTCCTGGTTATTTATTTTTAATTTATTTTTCCCCTTTGCTTTTGGGCAGTGCACTTCTGCCAAAAATCTGTGCTTGATGAGCAGGAAATTTGAGCAGTGAATAAGTGCTCTGCCCTGTGTTAGTGAATTGTTGTTTAGACTCAACAAGTTGTTGGACTGTCCCTAATAATGTGAGAGGGGAATTATGCATCCCATGATTTTTGCTTCACACATTTATTAAAGTCCAGTTTCTTAGAAACTCAAACCAATGGATTAATTAACTATTGTCTTTTTCTTTCCCCCCCAGATATTTTTGACAGGCAGAATAGGGAGAGTAAAATATATTTTCCACATACAAATGCATTGGACTAAAAAATTCCATCCAAACCACCATCTAGTGAGAGGTGATGACACTCACTTTTGTGTATCAGGCTCCCTGTTTCACACAGGGACCTAAGAAAGAGGAAAAGTCACCTGAGACAACTTTGCTTTGGTCCAAAAGTTGAACCAGTGGAAATGCTGAGTTTGCTGCATGAGCTGCTTTGCCACCAACATAATCCAAGAGCCACAGAGATGAATCAGTTACTCTTCTTTTAACAGCATATCCTGTCTATTGGTGGGGGTTCATAAACCCAGAATAAATAAGAATTTATTTTTGTTGCAAGTGCCACAATCACTTTTTCACCTCTTCTATATAATAATGATGTTTATTTAGTTCAATTTAGTTTTATTGAATTTTTCAGCTGTGGTTTGGAAACGCTTTAGAAATTACCTTTGAAATTCAGCTTTTCAGTATAAGCAGGTGAAGAAACAAAAGGTTTTGGGAGTGGAAGTTTAGAAGTGTCTGGGAAATGCCACTGCACAGTCCAGCCTCTCATATCCAGGGTGGGGTGACAGTAACAGGAGTTTATATTCTTTAGTTAACAAATGACTCAGTTGGACTTGCTCATCTTCAAGGTCTTTTCCAACCTGAGTGATTCCATGCTGCTTCCATCTTTAACATGCAGTTATTTAAAATGAACTTCCTTAATTTACAAACTCTGAAGTGCTGCATTGATGCTGTTGAAGTGCTGGGTGCATTGTCAGATGATAATTGCACAGAATTCCAATGATCTGTCAGATCTGCTTCTGCTGAGCCAGGTTTGGGTTCTGCCTCACCGAATGTACCATCCTCCTGAGCCTCTGCTAACTTGGAAAATGCTTCGGCTCAACACTGAAATCAACTCTGAAATAACTGAAAAACAGAGAACCACAACCCAGGCCACACCTGACAAAGCGCAGGGTGGCATTTTCCTTCTCTCTGAGTCTTACCAGCATTACCAGAGTTTCAGAAAGCAGAAATTTTCACATAGATGTTTTTTAGGGAAACATTTCTGCACAGAACTAAAAGCAGAGTAATGTCTGTGTAAAAGTGTGAAACAGTTTTTCACGTGAACAAGCATCTGAAGAGTTGCTGTTGGAATGGCCTGGCCTTTATTGTCCCCTTAAAATCCAAGTGTTATCTCTCTTGTGACAGACTCAGATCAATAATCTGTGTGTGCTTAGCTCTCCTTAAGTGTATGTAAACCATATCTACAACTTCAAACCAAAGGAAGAAAACAGGTGAAATACATTGAGTGTTGTGTTTTCATAGTTCAGTGATGGAAAAGTTTTTCTAAAGAAAGAGGAAGTATGTTTTAACTTTCAGAAACTTTTCCCCTGAAGCGAGTAGGTAACAGGAGAAAAACAGAGCAGTGACGGAGAGGTGTTTGCAGTCCTTGGGACACCTTGCTGTCAGCAGTAGGACTCTTTATGCTGTTCAGAGTGAAAGGGAATGTGATTCCTTATTTTTTGAGATGACTTTGAGACACTTGTGGCACTTCTGGGATCCCCCTTTCTCTGCTGGGAACTTTGTCCTCTCGTGTCACCGTGGCAGTTTCCAGGGAATACTGAGTGTGTGCTGGGAGGAATTAAAGCACCCAGTGCTTGTCCTTGTGGAGGTGAAGTTTTGGATAGTCTGCTTGGGCTGTTCTGGGAATTGTGTACAGTCTGAGGCACCAGTTGCATCACTTTGGGTTACCGTGGTTCAGAGGACGGGACAGAAATTAAAGGTACTGAGTGTTTGGTGCTGGTCATCTTTCATGTTCCTTGGATTTTGGTATTTCCAGTGTGTAATTCTGAGGATATTTATCAGCAGATGAACCAACGTTGATGTCCTGGGGCTTAAGGAGCAGGGTAGCTACACAGGAGCTATTTATAGTCACATTTTCCTGTTTTAAAAAGAAGTTTTCCCCTTCTGTTGCTTTGTGGAGATATTGATGCCGAGATGAAACACTGGCTCCACTACAAGTGTGAGCTCCTGCATGGAGGGGGAGCAGAGCTCCCAGTGCCCCCAGTCAGCTGAGTCCATCCCAGCAGAGCCTGTTGGTTTGTTGTTTGACGTCTTGAACAGCTCATGGTCTGTGGTGTGTGCAAGGCCCTGGTCACGTCTGTGTGTCTGGTCTGACCAGTTCTCAGCATCCTGGTGAGTCCCAGCGAACAGGAGCATCACTTCCTCTGGGCTGTGTCTGTGTCACCCAGGAATCCAACACTGGGAGCTGCCCAGTTGTCCCCACTTTGCTGTTGCTCTCTGCCACCCTGACCCAACGTAAATCTGTTCTTTTTGTCATTTAACATTTATCTGGGTGGATTTTGAGGAAAGCCTTTTCCATGGGATATGTTTGGGTGCACCTGTGGCACATCAAAAGGGGCAGTGGATGTGTTGGCTGCTTTCTGGAGAACCTGGAAAAAAAGAACAGCCCCATGTTCTCTGTTTGTGTGTGTTCAGGCAACGTGTGGGTAGAGGAGTGAAAAATTTTATTTACTGAACCTTGTTACAGATCAACTGGATCAAACCTTTGGTTATAAAACCACTTTTGTTACAGCGTGGACTGAGAGTTAAAATATTTTAAAACAGTGTACAAACAGTACTGTGGGGAAAGCAAGGAGGTAGATTTTTTTTTTCCTTCTAATCTTTTTATATGTAACAGTCGTAAGATTAATGCAACACTTCAGAAAAAGCAGTTGGAGACAGCAGGTTTTTGCCTGGAAGGTGATGGTTTTCTGTGACTACACTCAAAGCATTTCCATATATATTTGTGTAAGAGGAGCTGACGCTCACTTCAGATTATTTAGAAAATAATAACTTTGAGGTCTGTGATCTCTCCAGTAGCACGACAGATTATTTTGATTAGCCCACTTGTTAATATTTATGGAAATATTTAATATTGTTAACAGTAATACTGTTCATATTTAATATAAATGAAAACTGATGTTGAGACTGGATTTGTGAGGGCAGGGTTGGTCATTTATAGTATTATTTTTGTCAATGGCATATATGGATCTGCAGCAGACAGGGAGTGGAAGATACCTGCTCATCAATTGTGGGTGTAAAGTTGCACTTTCTGGTGTGTTTTCGAGCTGCTCAACTTTTAGTCAGGAGAGTTTTTTTCTAACTGCTGGAAAATGCTGCATTGATTGCCACTGGGAAGTTTGTTTTCTGTTTCTGTTACAGATTGGAGTTGAGTAGATTTCCACAACCAGAAAGAAAATTGGTTCTATTTCTTTCCTGTCATTATTGACAAGGTTGGGACGCAGCAGAATCTTGAGCATTTCTGTTTTATTGTCACTGTTTCAACGTGCTCTGTGTGGAGCATATTGGGCTCTGTTCTTGGGACTGGAACAAGCATTTTGAGAGGCTGTTCTCCCAGGTTGTGCTGCTTAGTCATCTCTTTTCCTTCTGTCAGTGTTCCTCATTAAGGAGCATATTTGGAAGGAAGGCCTCTCTCTGCCCAGCAGAAATGTTGCTTTTCTTGCCCTCCTTCCTGCCTTGTTCCACTGGCTGTTAACTCGTGGGGTGTAGTTCCCTGGGTGGTTTGGATCCTGCCCTTCCCAGAAGTCAGCACTGAGCTCGTGCTCCCTGTTTCCCCAAAAAGTCCCTGCCCCCCACGGGATGAGGCAATAGTGGGACTTGAAGGGCTTCTGCTTCTTCACACTTGTTCCTTTGGAAGGGCAGGGCTGTCATTTCCTCTGCAGGATGAGCCTTGTGGCACTGTAAACACATCTTTTGATGACTTCACTCCATGTGTTTGGGACGTGTCTCCCTGTCTTCCATCCCTGTTTCCTGCTCTCATTAACATGACTGAATTCCTTCTTGTGGATACAACCTCTAGAAATGTTGCTCTTGGAGAATTTGGAGTTGTAGCAATAACCTATTGAAGGAGTGAAGTCATTAATGCAAGTTACTCAACGTTAATGTAAAAGTTTTTAGTTTGTTACTAAGTACTTGGCGTTTTAACTCCATTAAACAGCCTTGCTCCTGCATGGGATTAAAAGAGGAATGAATTTGCAGCTCAGAGTGTATCAAGTTCTTCTGACACGGTGCTGTCACACTTTTCAAGTGTCTCATAGCCAAAAACTGTGCCACACTCTGCTCCACTGCTCATATTTACCAAATCCTTCATGTGTGGGGCTCTGCTTGGAAAAAACACTCCCTCACAGCCTCCAGGAACAGCATTGGAGGGTCATGGATGGGGCCACTCTAATGGGAACAGAGCTTGGGGGAAGCAGATTTTTCTTAAAAGTCAGGTGGAAACCACAGGGCCTCCTTAGTGTAAGAAAGGTTTGTACATCTAAAGGTGCTCAGTTTATCGATGTGGTTTCTGGTTAACCTTTCAGTAAGGCACAGTCAAGTGTTCTGTGTGCTCAGAGAAAGTTTTGATTTGTCCTTGAGGCAATTAAATGTCTTTCAGATGCCAAAAATACCAGTGCCTTCTGTTTCTGCCCCTCATGGTCCTTTTACCTCTGCCCCTACTTGTCCTCAGCGAGATAGAAAATGAAAAGTAACTGTCACTTTTCTATCAATCATTTAAAAAAAGGCCAAGTACTTTTAAATAATGGAAATGCTGTGGTGTTTCCTCCTTGGTTTTTGTGAATTCTGCTGTAATTGTCATAAAGCATTTTCTGTATTGAGCAGGAGATGTCTGTGGGGATTAATCACACAGACTTGATAAGAAGGTTCTGGTTTTATTTGAGTGCGTATGTATGTATTTATATGTATATATATATATTTACATGAGATTTTTGTGGGGTTGGATACATTGACTATCCCTGCTTTTAACCTGCACAGAGGGGGCTTTCCTTTTGGGGTTGGGAGAGGGGGTTTCACATGGGACTTCTGTGTTTTTTAGAGCTGTTTTAGTTCTGGAAAATGCACAGTGGTCTGGCACTTTCTCCCTGTGTGGAAGGGGACAAGCAGCCTTAGCTAGAACAGGCCAGTTCTGTACCTTCAACTAGAGAAAGCAGAGGGAAATTGCAGGAAAAGACATGGGATAGACTTGTCTTAATTCAGGTGTGAAACTGGGAATAGGACTGAAAGGATAATCCCACTTCCTTGTCTCTGAGGAGTGATTAGGAAAACTTAGTCTGCATTAATAATTTTTATCTTTCATATTGTTTTGTCCATGGAAGTGAAATACAGATTATGAAGTTGACACTTGTGCAATTAAAGTGACGTTTTTTGCAATATCTAATTATGTGACTCGCCAAGTTAACTGGAGTGTTTGTTGTAGCTAAGGGGAGAAAAATATCTCACGCAGCTCTTAGTTGTCCCAATTACCCTGAATGCCTTAAGTAGTTTAATGTGTTTTACTTAGCCCTCAGATTTCTAACATTTTATCTCTTATGGTGTATATCATCTGGTTTGTGAATGGTTTGCTTTTTTTATCCCTCTACTGTACTAGTTTTAAATAAATGTGTGGAGCTTCCAAAACTGGAGATAACCTGGACTGGTTCTCTTTATTTATTTGCTGTCCAGTGTCAGGTTCTGTTTTGCCTTTTTTCAATGCAGTTACCTGTTGCCAATCTTGCAACTTTCTTCTTTCCCTGCCCCCAGAGTTCACTGGTGGTCAAAACCTGTTCCAAGTAGTTTAAATCCGGGGCAGCATTTTGCACTTTGACCCTGTACAAACCAACTTGTCCCATCAAGGGACATCAGCTGTGGCCACCTGGGCTCTGCTCCTTGGGAAGAGCTCTGCCAGTGGCATCTGAACCAGTCAGGGGGAACCTCTCAATTTTAGTCTCCTTCTCTTCAAGGAGACTTTCATGGGCAGGCTTTATTTATTTTATTTTATTGTATTTTATTGTATTTTATTTTATTTGGAGGGCAGTTCTCTGTCAGGCAAAGCTTGCAGTGCCCTCATGGCATTCCAGGCTTTTTCTGCTGTGTGTTGGTGGAAATCAGTGGAGCTTCCCTGTCACTTAGGCATTATTTAACACGACAGGATGTCTGCTCACTACTCCTTCCATACTGTTCACACTCAGAAATGCACATTTCCAGTGTCCTGTCTGTGAGGCTGTATTGATAATGTAGGAAAAACTGTCACGCACTTGTTTTTCTTTGTATTCATCTGTCTGTTTGTTGGATTGCTCGTAGCATAGAGGGAGAATGGAAAGGTACCATTAAATGGTGGTGTAAGTAAGGAATAAATGGATAGGATGGGAAAAACCCCAGGAAACCCCAGAGCTGGTTAGGTAACAGTGACTGCTATGCAGCCAGTGGCTGTGGACTGAAATGTGCAGTGTATTGTGCAGAAAAATGTCTAAATTAAACTGAGGCTATTGCAGCAAAGCCTTACTTTGTACTGGCTTTAATCTCTGTGTGAGGCTGATCTATTCTTAGGCTGAACATTGAACACTGGCCTTCATGTTCTTGGGAGCTAAGGAATGAGTAAATGGAGGTCTTGAAAGTCGTGTTTTGGGGAATGTTCTTGATTGTGAGATAAGCAGTTGTGATTGAGATCTGATCATCTTGTGCTGATGTGCTTTCTTGGCTTCATCCCAGTGTTTGATGATGGTGATGAAAGGACCTTGAGACGAACTTCACTATGTTTGAAGGGAGAAAGGCACTTTGCGGAAAGTGAGGTAAGACAGTGATGGACATTTTAAATCAGATTTATTTTTTTGTTATAATACGAAATTCTTGCAAACTCATTTTGTTTCCTCTTTTTCTACATAGACGCTTGATCAACTGCCACTAACCAATCCAGAGCACTTTGGAACTCCAGTTATTGGGAAGAAATCTAACAGAGGGAGGAGATCATCTCTTCCTGTGTGAGTTTTGGTGGTGCCCTGCCTTCCCTTGAGTGTCCCTTGGTGTGAGTGAGGCAGTGCCATTGCAGCTGCAGTGCTCTGGGTGCTGCATCCTGGCAGGTGTGTGCTCAGCTCCTGGACCTGAGCAGTTCAGGTCTTGCAGTCGTGGTCCTGTGTTGGTTCATGTGTATAAATGTTCCTAACACCCTTAGGAACATTTATGCTTCTTTCATCTCATGGGAAATGTAGGGGTTTTAACCTTTATACTGCACAAAGTTCAAAGAAAAAGCGCTTTTAAATGTCTGGGGTAGGGACCGTTTTCTCTTTAAGTGCATTTCAGGCAATTTCAGCTCTTAAAATTTTAACTTCAGGTAGTAACTTCAGACATAAGGTTTAAAACACTGTACACTTTGATCCCGTAGTACTGAGGATGAGAAGGAAGAGGAAAGCAGTGAAGAAGAGGATGAAGACAAAAGGCGCCTCAATGACGAGTTGCTTGGCAAGGTTGTGAGTGTGACCTGTAACTCCGAGAAGGGAGACTGGTACCCAGCTTTGGTGAGTTCCTCTGACAGCAAAGCTCAGCTCTGCTCCCGTATTTGCTGAAAATACAAATGTTTTGCAGAGTCTGGGAAGAGTAGGAAAGCAAAAATTAACATTTATGTGTAAGTTACAGTTCTGTGGCTTTAAAGTCATCCAGAACTGCATACAAAATATGGGTATGTAATGATATTTTTCTTCTAAAAATGTATTTTACACTCCCAGCCAATTTAAGGGGAGCTAGATTTATGAATTTTAATTGCAGCAGGCTTTTAATTTTTATTTTTTGTTTTTTGCATGTAAATGGTGAGGATTTTTCCTTAGTTTTATAAATTCCTGTTTCTTTCACACTTTTTTATACCAGTGGCCAGTTACTCTATTTTTATGTGACTGTCAGTACCTGGTACAGCTGTTCATTGCTAGTGCTGATAATAAGCACATGTTAAATAAATCCGCGTGTTTGCATTTAACATTTTTTTGTTTGTGTATGGTCTGGAGGTTCGTGGTAATACAAATACATTTTTGTCACTTTTTTAGACTGAGGGTTAACACTGCTGTGGAAGGATGTGCTGGATTTCACACTGGTTTATGTTATCCCCACCTCAAAAAAAAACAACAAACCAAAAAAACCAACTTAGATCTCAGCTGAATGTCAAAGATCAGAATCTGGTGTAAAATAAGTGGGTTTTGGACTTTTTAAATAGATGCTTTAAGCAGCTTGTGTGTGAACAAGAAAAAAAAGCAGAGTGAATGAACAGCAGAGTGAATGACCTCAGGAGATTAGTTTTGATTTTACAAATGAAATTTAAAACTCTTTTGGCTTGTACATAACAAGTTGAGTTAATCATTTGGGATAAGTTCCTTCTTGAAATTTGTTACCATTTGTCTCAGTAGTATAAATTGGGGTAGGTTTGTTTTCCAAGAACTGGGAACTGTATAACAAACAAGAAAACAGCAGGTTTCCTGCTGTCTTTCTCTCCTGTTAAGATCATATTTTTTTTTTTAATTTTAAATGAAAAAAGGTGTTTTATTTGACCCCTCAGGTGGTGTCCCCCAGCTGCAATGACGACGTCCCCGTGAAGAAGGACCAGTGTTTAGTTCGATCCTTTGCAGACTCCAAATTGTAAGTCACTGCTCCCTGGAGATGTGTGTGGGGGGAAAATGGGGAAACTAATTATGTGTTGCTTCTGAAGACATTATTTCTTCCAAAAGGAAAGGGTGACATTTTATGCCAACATTGGATGGACACATTTGGCATTTACAGCCCCTTTCCAGCCAACTCCTCCTGGGCCTCCTCACCCTTCCCTTTCCATTCTGTGTGATCAGTAAAGCTCCTGGTGCTGCTTCATTTAATAAGATCAACACCTTAAAAAAACTCTAAAACACCCAGATGTTTAGATCATTTAAATAATTTTTGTTCTTTCAATTGTGAGATTTGGTTTTAATTATTTCCCTTAATTACTGTCTTTGAGTGTGTGTTGTGGTTTGGGTATCTGACCGACTCCTTACCTGCAGTGCCCAGATGTCCATGGCTGTTTAAATAACAAAGTTTATAAGGGTTTAATCAACTTTTTTTTTTAAATATATAAAAAAGAGAATTTAAAATGACATGTTAATTAAAATGTTCACAGAATCTGGACGAGATTCCTGCAGAAAGAAAGGTCTTACTAGTCCATCCTCCACTCCAGAAGGGAGAGACAGAGATGTGTCTCCTCCTTAAGAAATTTTTTTTCATAAGAGCACAAAGACTGGGGGTTTTTAAAATCTATTTCCCTTCAGTTCTCTTCATTGTTACTTGTATTCCATCTGTCTCAACGTATTATAACTAAAAACTTCCTTACCAAAATCAAGGTGAATTTCAAAGAAAGATTGGAAACTTAATCTGGTGACTTACTTTTGTGTTAGGACCTACAAGTGCCTTATGCCTTTAGTTGTTAGAAAGGACCTTGCAAGGGGATGATAAATGTTGAAAAATTTTAGATTGCTGTTTTTCTAAGTCAAATGCTTCCTTTTCTGTGATTGAAAAACAATAACACAACCTTATTTTTCTACAGTTACTCAATAGCAAGAAAAGACATTAAAGAACTAGATCTTCAGAGCTTACCAAAATCCGAGTCTTCTCCTAAAAAAGGTAAATTAAAAGAAATAATTTCGTACAATAGTATTTTTAACATTTTCAGATAAGTGCTGTCCTGTTGATTTCTGATAATTGCTCTTGGATGTTTTGTGAATTGGAAATGGAATAAATGAGGGAAACTTCAGATCCAGCTGCTGCCTTATTAAAATAGCACCTGGTAGAAATCTTGTTTATTTTGACTCAAGGTAGTGCATCTGAAATGTCACTGAGCAATGAAATGTGTGGTTACCTCTCCTAATGCCCAAGTTTTATGCTACTGCTCAAACCACTGTGTTTTACATTAAAAAATCCCCAGACGGCAAGGTGTAAACTAAACAATTTGCCTGTGATTAATACTTGCTTTAAAGGTAAAGTTCCAGAATTTGATTTCTGGAGGGATGGATGATGTGACTGCAGTAATCTATCAAAACATGTAATCTGTTAAGGAGAAATACCTAAATTGTGTTTATTGAAAACGATGATAAAAATTCCTCCTCAACAACAGTTCCTGTGGTTTGAGTCACGGTGTGGAACAGCTCCTTAACAAGCAAAGATTCAACGTGCTACAAATGGAAGCTCGAGGTGGTTTTGATTGATTGGTGTAATTCTTAAATCATTTCTCTTCTACTTACTCCTCAATAGCTGTTTCACAGGATAATAACTTTAGAACAGCCAAAAAACCCACAAAACAAACCAGATGCCAGGTTTGAGATAAATGGAAGAAAAGGACATTTTTTCCTGTGCAGAACATAATTGGGTTGTGACATTCCTTGCCACCAGGGAAAATTTTAGAACCAAAGGTACTAATGGTTTCAAAAAACAAGAGTTGAGACCAGTGTCTGGAGGGTTTTTCTATCAGCAGCTGTTAAAAACTGGTGCTTTTTTTCCAGCAACTCTGAGGAGTTCACTGCAGTGTGTCCCCCTTTCAGGAATTAGAAGTGATTCCTTTATTAAAGTCTTTCATAGTGATGGAGGGGCAAATTTCAGGGTTATCTGCGTTTTTGCTTTGCTTTGTTGTTTTCCCCCTTGGAGCACCTCTTCAAGCCAAAGAATTCGAGGTATTTCCATTGTACAAGTGTGACTTCAGCCTGTCCCATCCCTCCCTGGCTCACTCGTGTGTTCTCTCTCTGTTCCAAACACTGATGGCACATCTCTTCAGGCACTGCTCCTCGGGTTTTTTGCAGTCTAAGATGTGATGGTATTTTGAAAAGAGCGAAGTAAGTGGTGGTGCCTGGTCTGCGATGGGTTCCTTCCACTGAAGCTGTTGTGGAAAGGAAATGGGAAAAGCTTTGTGGCTGGGGGTGCTGAGGGCGAGGTAAAGCCGGGGCCCTTTCTCCTCTAGGGCTACAGGAGGCAACCGCGTTTCTCAGCACCAAGGGTGTTCCTCGGAACTGGAAAATGGACATCAGTGAAATCCTGGAGTCCTCCAGCAGTGATGAGGAGGAAGGAGCTGCTGCAGAAACCGATGAAGAGGAAGAAAAAAGAGAAGAGAAAACTGAGGAAGTACCGGTAAGGCCAGGCAATTGCAGCCACTCTTCAGAGATAATTTCATAACTTGCTTGCCTGGAAATCCTGCACTTTCCCACACTTTACTCTCAGGCTTGGCTTGCTTCAATGCCTTTCCAATCCTGTTCATCTTCTCCCTGCTACAGTTGCATTTATTGGGATTTGTGAGCAGTACCAGGCTGCCTCCTCTCACCCAGTGCAGAAACTGGGAGCAAATCTCAGAAATTAAGAATTCAAGGCAGAGAGGAGTGAAACATCCTGGATCAGAAGGAAAGGCAAACCCAGAAATTTATGCTGAGCCGAGTAGTAGTAATGCAACCTAAAATGCGAGTAGTGTTGTACTTTTCTCTTGTAATTTTCTTTCCTTTTTTTGAATTATTTCTTTATATGTAGGCTATATAAAAAAATAACTTGTTTCTGAAAACAGAAGTTTGGTTTAAAAGAAAAAAAGGGGAACCTATTGAAGCAGAAGCTGCAGGTTGACTGAAATGATGAGCTGAAGCTCTTTGGTGCCTGTGTTGCCTGAGCAGCAACAGATGCTGTTCAGAGCAGCACAGGACTGACCTGTGTGAGGGTCGGCTTGGGAATTGTAGAGTTGTGGGATGGATGGACTTTGTCATGTACAGACTGAGAGCAACTTGTTTAGAGCAGCTCTGGGGAGAAGGATTTGGGTATTCCAGTGGATGAAAAGCTGGATACGAGCCAGCTGTGTGCACTGGCGGCCCAGGAACCAGCCGTGTCCTGGGCTGCATCCAGAGGGGAGAGGGCAGAAGGTGGAGAGCAGTGTTTGCTCTGGTGAGGCTCCACACAGAGCACTGCATCCAGCTCTGGCATCCTGAGCAGAGGAAGAACTTGGGCCTGTTCTAAGTCTGTCCAGAGGAGGCTGTGGAGATGCTCCAAGGGCTGGATTGATTCTGTTTTGGAGAAAGGCTGAGGGTGTTCAGCCTGGGCAAGGATCTGGAGGGACCTTAGAGCCCCTTCCAGAGACTAAAGGGACAAGGGACAAGAGGGACTTGGGACAAGGGCCTGGAGTGAAAGGACAAGGAGGAATGGCTTTAAACAGCAAGAGGAGAGATTTAAGGTGGATATTGGGAAGGAATTCCTGGCTGTGAGGGTGGCGAGGCCCTGGCACAGGTTGCCCAGAGAAGCTGTGGCTGCCCCATCCCTGGGAGTGTCCAAGGCCAGATTGGATGGGGCTTGGAGCAGCCTGGGATAGTGGAAGGTGTCCCTGCACGTTGCAGGGGGTTGGAACTGGATGGTTTTTAAAAGTCCTTTTCCAGCCAGACCGTGGAATTCTGTGGTTCTAATATTAACAGTAAAACATCTGCATGGGGATATTTTAATGGCTCCAGGTACCCAGTTTCCACATACCATCCAAAACACATTTCCAGAATTCCCTTTCTGCCCCCTGTGTACTTGGATGTTGGATTTAGCACCAGAGGGAAGTGGGGACACTCTCTCACACTCACTCTCTCTCACACTCACTCTCTCTCACACTCACTCTCTCTCACACTC
>WEKX01017340.1:60760-94053 GCA_013390025.1 Pitta sordida
TATCCGCGCTGCTTCATCACAGACACCCCCCGGGACACCGTGCGAGGAATGCCGGGGAGCCGCGGGCGCCTGGTGGGGACACAGAGCGCCGGAGAAGCCCGGGGAGCCGGGCTGGGATATGTGCGGGCAGATTAGGTAGGGAGGGAGAGGGAGGAAGTCGGACCATTTTCCGCTGGGAAGGATGCGGCTCCCGGGTAAGGAATGGGGTGTTTGTCCTCGGGGAGGTGGTGGGAGAGGAGGGTTGGTTCGGGGTTCTGAGCCGGGAAGGGTTTGGTGGAGCTTTGCAGGCGGGTGGGGGGGGGGAAAAAAAAGAAAATGGGGAAAAAAAAAAAAAAAAAGACAATAAGAATCTATTTTTAGGTGTGTGGGTTTTATGCCTTGATAACAGTGGTTTGGAAAATGGAGGAGATGTGTGTCTGAGAGGAATGCTGTGATGAGATCAACCTGAGATAGAAATGTGTGCGGAGTGTAAAATGCTCTGGGTTTTTTTCCTCTGTTTGCAGTGAGAGAGACTGAATAGGCCACATTTCGCAGGGTGTGAACTGTTGCAGTCTGTGTTGCTCTGTGTGTGTTAAAATGGGGTACCCGGCACTAAAAACCCAGGAATTGCTTGCATCAGTTTTCCAGTGTCCTTTTTTAACCATCGTTTTTCATGCCTATTGCATAAAATGCTGTGTGTTTCAAACAAAGAAGGGGGAGGGCGAAGCTTGGTGGTTTTAAAAAAATAAATAAAAACAAACACACCCCCCCCCCATTCCTGTAAAGGAAACTACAGTTATCTTTTAAGGAATGATGTTAATGTAAAGTAGTGAAGCAAAGGATTCCAGGCAGGTGGACGTGCTGATAGGAGAAGCTGTGGAATCCATTATTTCCAGGTAGGCATGTGAAAATAAGGTGAGCATCTTCATGCTGGAGCTGTGGAACAGGACGGATATGAATCTTTTCAGGTTGTGTCAGAGCAGAACTGTCACGACGGGCCATGAAATCAAAGTCCTGACTCAGCTGTTATGATACATATTCTAATAGTGGGCCGTGCTGGATGCTGCAATTAGACAGCATTTAGGGAATCTGGCATAATTCCTTTTTTTTTCTTGTCCCTTAGAAAGGCAGAAATACTGATTTCAAAGAGAATCAGCAAGCGAATGATTTTTTTTACCTGTATTTTAATTTCATGATAATTCATTCCGTTGAATTACTGAAATTTTACATTTTGTAGAGTTCCTCCTGTATTAACCAACGTCAAAAATAGCTCCTGTCCATCCTCTCCCTGAATATTCGTAGTTGACTTTTTGTCCTGGAGCTGCAGTTGGTTGTATGGGAGCGAGATTTTGAAAAATACCTTTTTTTTCCCCCTCCACTCCCACGTTCTGAATTGCAGCTTTGCTGTCAGGGCCCATCCAGCTGCTGCCCAGCCTTGATAGGCCTTCATTAAATAATCAGATGGACAAAGACCTGCTCATATATAATCACAGGATAAAGTCAGTCAGAAGAGTCCGAGTCTGGAATGGAAAAGATCCTGGTTTGGTATTTTGACAGGGATTGTCTTTCTAATTGTGTTGCCTCTTCCAACATGTTGAAGAGGTGGTAGAATTGGTACAACCAGGTTTCCCAGGCTTTGCAGAGCTGGTTTTGATGGCTTTTGTAAGCCAAGGACTGGGAACAAACCTGGTGTTGGTGAGATGCTGCTCCTCCTCACTGGTGGTAAGTGACTTGTGTGGTCCAGAGTTGACTGGGAAGGGGGACAGCGTGGAAAATGTTTGTCATTGACCTCACCAGGGATTGCATTGCACAGATGCTGCTCAGCATGTTCAGATTGGTGGAATTTTGGGCAATACATGGTGCAACTCAGGATTATATTTCATTAGCAATTAAGGTTTTAGGAACTTGTGTCATAAAAAGTGGGGAAAAAAAATCCAGAGCTACTGTAGAATAAAATTCTTTATCAAATGAGAATTTTAAGAATCAGTCAGTTTGAATTCAGCTGACATTCTGGATATTGGTTTTAGTTCTTATCCAGTTTTCTACATCTCACAATAAGAGAATTGTGTGTATGTGGAGTGTCCCTATGGCAGTCAAGGAATGCACTGCAGCTTAAAGGGAAGAGAAAACTTTCCAAATCCAGTGTCTCCACATAGAAACAGAACCTGGTTTTTATTCAAACTAGGTTTTATCTGCTACTGCATTGGTTTGTAATTAAGTTCTATCGGGGAAGAAGAGAATAATCTAAATGCAGAGTAGTGAGGCAGAGGATTCCAGACAGGTAAATGTGCTGGTAGAAGAAGCTGTGCTACCCACTGCAACCCATCCTGTTTGTTTCTCAAGTTTAAATAGTCAAATACCCCCAGTTTTCCAAGGGAATGTGTAGGCAACATTTGGTTTTGGCTCTCCATCTCCCTGTGGGCCCTTCTGATCCCATTAGAGTGAAGAGTTGAACGTGCAGTTAGTTGAAATGCCTCTCCAGTATGAGTTCCTGATAGATACACTCACTGAAGATCAGAGTCAAGGAATTTGTTCAGAAAAAAATTCCAGGCAGCTGGTGTCCCCAGGGCTCATTGAGGGAAGAGTTGTAGCACCTCCAGGTGTTTGCTGAGAGGGATTTCCTTTTAGGCTTGTTTTTGACAGTCACCTGGAGGGGTGTGTTTAGCATGTTTAATAGGATGCTTTCATTTCATGTTTGTACTGTTCTTGCATCACAACAGCATCAAGACACATCAGTCACAGTTGCTTTACAGTTGTTGGAAAGGGAAGATGCCAGAGGCGTTTTCGGAGGTTCCCATTCTGCAAATAAGCAAGGATTGGAGTTCTCATGATAAGTCCTTACCCTATATTTTATTAGCACTAAGCTCATGAAGGAGGGATCAGAAGTCCAGGATGTATTTTAGAAGATTCCAGATTCCTACAAATAATCAGTGGTCAACTGTTAAAATATTTACATTTTGCTTCAGAGTAATTCTTGTTTCCCCTGTAGGCTTTTCTCTAAGAGCCTGTGGGAGAGCACAAGAAATGACGCCCAGATCATCCATGTCTGTTGCAACCTATTTATGTTTTAAAATAACATTGAAAAAGCTGACTCTGAAAGTTAAATGCAGGAAAAGAGTCATTTCAACGTTAATGAAGCATGTTATCAGGAAAGAAGTGGTTTGTTAGATGTCAGGAAGGAATTATTGGCTGTGAGGGTGGGGAGGCCCTGGCACAGGTTGCCCAGAGCAGCTGTGGCTGCCCCATGCCAGGCTGGATGGGCCTGGAGCAGCCTGGGATAGTGGAAGGTGTCCCTGCCCATGGCAGGGGGACTTGGATGGACCTGGATGGTCTCTGAGGTCACTTGCAAACCCAGACCATTCTGTGATTGTGTGATTCAGATCTATGAAACACATCACAGCTGCTCAGGGGATAACACACAGCAGCATTTAAAAGGAGCTGTGCATTACTTGGCGAATCCTCCTCCTCGTGCATGTGTGGGTTTGTAGGAGTTGTGGTTGGTGCCTGCATCCCACCATTGCGCCAATGTTCTTCTTCAAAATCTTTCTGGCTCACAGAATTTGGTAACAAATTCTCAGAATGTGCCTCAAAGAGGAGCAGGGAAGCTGCGGACTGAGGCGCAGCTCCACAGTGAGTCACTGTTGGGGATGGTTGAATTTCTGGTTCTCAGCGGGGGAAATGAACATTTTAAGACCACTGTCATCTCCAAGTGGTATAAAGCTGTTAACTTGTTGCAATCAGTTTAATTCTTTTCATTTCCTTAATTAGTGTTCAAACTTGGCATCAGAAAGCAAATGTGCAAGTGATGAAAAGGCATTGAAGCTCACTTTGAAACAACAAAATTACATTAACTCTGACTCTGGCAGCTTGTCTTGATCATACAGTCCCTTGAACTCCAAATCCTGTGTACAGGCTCCTTCCTCTGAGCTTCCATTTCTTTCACTGGAGAGTTGATGGTCTTGTCAGTCTATTTATAACACAAAGGACAGCTCAGTCCCTGGTAGCACCTCACACTCACTGAGTTTGTGGTGTACAGATTCATTCTTTTGTAGAAGAAACTCTTTCATCCTCTGTGCTCCCACTCAGCTCCAAAGGTTGGCACCCACAGAAGCTTTAAGAGCTTTCTGTGGAGTAAATGATGAGTCAGGATAACGGAGCCACATTCCGGTTTAAAATCCTGCTAAGGACAGAGGCAGAACTGCTGCTGAATTAAGTGGCTCGGAACCAAACGAGGCAAAGCCAGTTATGAGTTTTCTGGGTGTTTCTGTGTGTTTTGTGTTGTGTTTATTTGCTGGTTATTCTCAATTTTACAGGATACATGAACACTGTTAGTGTTACTTGGAAGGCAATAAGAAATGGAGTTGGGAGAGGAGTAAAAAAGAATCTTGAACTCGTAACATGTCCATCTTTTAATAAGAAAAAGTGCACCCTGGAGATTTTTATTTATTTTTATTCAAATGAAATTCAGCCTCTCATCCTGAAACTAAAGAGATTTTCCCATGTTGCATTTAGCTGTGGGCATTGTATGAACAGCAAGGTCTCAATTTTAAACTTCTACCACTTCAGATATTCATGTTATTTTCCCTCTAGCTTGGAATTACCTTTGCCTTCAGTTTCCCCTTGTTTGCAATAAATATATAGGAAAAAATGAAATGGAGAGACAGAACTCTCTAAAATTGATTTTGAATTGTCCCTGTGAACTTGTGCCCAGTCTAAGAGGGGGATGGATCCCTGGCAGGAGCAGGGAGTTCTGGAGGGTGGTAGAGTCACCTCAGTTCGTGCTGGAATTCGATGCTGGGGATTTGAGCTCCAGTCCCTCGCTGATGGTGGTCACAGGATGTGGCTTCAACATTTCTCAGGTGCTATCGTGGCTTTGAGTGTGGGTTTGAGGTTGCTCAGTAGACACTCCTGGGAATTCATTGTGCCAAGGTCCAGACAGACAACCCTGATTAAAAAATGACCTCTTAAAAAACCCATGTATCCTGGTGTTTGCAACAAGCATATCTGTGAGGCGTTGGTCTTTCTCATTTTGGCCAGTAGGAAAAAAATAGCTGATCCATGATTTATCCCATGGTGACAGTTATTCAGGGCTTGTTCAGGTGGCTTCTCAGAAGGATTTGGTGTCTGTCTGATGGAACCAGGCACAGCTCAGACTCCCTTTGGCAGGGGCTGATGAAGAAGCAGGTGCCCCCACCCTGTAAATCTGGGAAGGTTTTTCACCTTCCCTTTTTGCTTTTCTTCAGCTGACAACAGTTGGGCTCGGTGAAATGGTTAAATTCTGACTGCAGGAGTGCTCTTTCTAGCAGCATGTCTGCTGTTGTGACCTACAGTTCTGCTTTGGCTTTATGCTCACACAAAAGAAATGGCTTTAATTCCGCCCATCAGGAGTATTTCTGAACGTTTGCTGTTATTTACATGTGTTTAGTTGGCGTAGTTGGAGCCATATTGCCTTTACCCAGGGAACATTACAGGAGATGGGAGAAATTTCTCGATCTTGAAGTGGGTTTGCAGTTCAGATGGAGAGAAAAAAGCCGTGGTTTCTATAGCAATACTTCACTTGATAACCTGGAAGAACACCCTAATTCTATAGATAACTGGTTCTCCTTATATAATCCCCGTAATGTGCCATGAGCAAACAGTAATTGATGCTGTACAACGTTGTGATCAGACATTTCATTTCCTCCAGTTATTCCCCAAGAAAAAAAACCAGGGAAGTAAGGCACAGTCGCTGTCTCTGCTGGTCGTAGGTGTGAGCCCTGTTGGGTTCAGGAGCTCAGGAATTCAGGCTGGGATTCATCCTGATGCCAGGCAGATGGTGCTGTGGTGAGCAAGCCAGCAGCACATCCATCCCCATTCCCATTCCCTGCCTGTCTTCCTGCCTTAAACCTTCAAGTTTACAGGACACTGCAATTTAAATTGCTCTTCTGGTTTCCTTCTGGAGCTGCTCGTCGCTTCCCTGGTATTTTTAATAACGCAATGATGAGATTTTTTGACACGTCCTCTGCGTCTTCCCTTCCAGACAGCTGCAGTCTCCCCTGTGCAAACTGCCAGGCTGGCAGGAGGAAAGTGGCATCCATAAAACATTGCAGGGAAAAGGGTTTGTTTTCTTTTGGTCTCTGCTAGAAGCTCAAAATTCCATGAAGATACGTGGATGTTATTTCCTCTCCCTGCCCCTCCCACCCACCAAGAGATTTATTTTAATGATTTTCACTTGAGTAAAAGAAAAGCTTTATTTCACCCTGTGGGTTGTGAGTGTTTCTCTCTTTGGGGCTTTAGGTTGTGAAGATAAAACTTAAGGGATTTACAATAATACTGTCTGGAGCATCAAACCCAGGAATGATTGGTGTAAGAACAGTTCTGCCACCTTAGCTAAAATTCGGCTGAGGAAGATGAGTTAAGCAAAAAAAAACCCAAACAAGCAAAGAATCCAACCCAAAAACCTCTGGAGTTCCTGTGAATTTTTGCAATCTTGTAAATAACAAACCTCTTCTGTGTTAGAAAAGTATGTTAAGTGTCTTGATGTTTTCCTTTTGAGGGTCACATATTTTCTGTCACGGACTGATGCTTCCCTGACCTGTATTTTTTTTTCTCCTCCTGAGGTGCCACTTCAATCTCCTGAGAAAAATGTTGTTTTCTGTGTTTTTCTCCATTCCATGGGTGCAGAGCCAAATGGGAAGTGGTTTGGGTTTAGTTCTCGCTCCTGGGCTTCCGTACAAATAAATTGTTACTTTGCATATTTGCTGTTTTCATTTATGAATGTATTTATGGTTTTTCACAGCCTGAAGAAGAGCTCGATCCTGAAGAGAGGGACAACTTCCTCCAACAGCTTTACAAGTTTATGGAAGACAGAGGTAACACTTTCGTTTTCTTTCTGTTTTTCTCTGTTCATGGCACAGCACTCAGAGGAAACTCAAATCCTCCCCGAGGTGTTTTGGTTTTGTTTTGCTTTCACAAGAAAATAGTGTTGCTCTAAATGTCTTTACAGAATTAAGTGAGACTGTAATAAATTGAAGTAGTTGAAGGCATAAGGCAGATGTCAGAAGTGCTTGTGCTGTGTAGAGAGAGCAGGATGTACCTGCTGACTTGGGGGAGCTGCTGTTGCATAAGACATTTGCAGTTATGATGAGACTGACACTGAAATGGAAGGTTTTCTGTTCCTGAGCTTCTCACATGCCTCCCCCCCTCCTATTTTTAAAGTATATCTGAGCCTGAAAAGTTTTGTATTTCAGAGTATATTTATTTTCTTCATTTTACTCATTAAGTCACCATTTCAATCCTGTATTTCAAATACTCCCAAGTGTTTATCCTGCAGAAATCCTGGTGGAGTTAAATTACAAATGCAACTGCAGCCATTTGACTTTTTCTTTTTTGCTTCATTTTTCCTTGACAAAAGTGACCTGACTATGATCTTTCTATAGCAGCATGAAGTACAGCAAATGATGTATTTGAATTTGAAATAACTGGACCTAAGAGTAAAACATAAGTGCTTGCAGTGTCTGGATATTTCCCTCTTCCATTTAAGGATGTTGAGGGGGTAAAGTTAGTGGGGAAAAGAAGTTGCCTTTGTAAAAAAGGGTCTGTAGCCCTTCTGATGAGGAGTGTCCAGGGCCTTGTGAAGACGTTTCTGCATTGGATTGGAAGACTCAGTCCAGGAAATAATCAGTGTGCAGGACTTCTCCAGGACTGAGACTTTCCCTCTGCCTGTTTCCCTCCCCCTCTGTCCTTACAGCAACTTTTCGGTTCCCACCCCATTTGTTCCACATTCTGTTCTCTCCCTGTGAGTGTTTTGAGTCACGTAATCGTGACAGGATTCCCAACATCCTGCAGGATTGTTTTAATGATTCCAAACATTGAAGATGAAGGGAGATAAGGAGCAGAGGGAAGAGAGAGGTCTGATATTCTTCCTTGCTGGGAGGATTATTGTCTACGTCTGCAGCCACTTGCCCCAAGTCACTTCTGGTTTCTCTTTTGCAAATAATGATTGTTCTTCATGTTGCCACTCATCTGATTGGAGTTTTTCTTTTCCCTGGAACTCTCCCAAATCCTCCTATCCAGTCAGAGCTCTGTGCTTTTCCTCAGTCTGACAATTGGCCTGTGTGTCTCTTTCTGATCCAACATTTCTGCTTCTTCCTCATTCCTTTCAGCCCACGGTGTTTTGAGTTCATCTCTTCACACATCCCTGTGTTCCAGCATTCCTGCAGCTCTGGCTGCTCAGGAGCACTGGGATGCAGCCAGGAGGATGGAAGGGGGTTATTAATAAACTTGGGTGGCTGCTAAACCACCCAGAGCTAAGGGATGCACTCAAAAGGAAAGTGAAGCCTTAATTGCTGATCAGAACATATTGGGACCTATTAAACACAGATTTAAAAATACAGAAAGATACTGGAAATCAAACGTGTGCTGAAGGAATGGAAGAGGCAGTTTGCTGTTCTTTGGGATAACCTCTCCTCTCTGGTTTGTTTTATCCAGGTACTCCTATCAATAAACCTCCTGTTCTGGGCTACAAGGACCTTAATCTCTTCAAACTTTTTAGACTGGTTTATCAGCAGGGTGGGTGTGACAATGTAAGTGTTGGATGTTTCCTGAACTAAATATGTCCCTTCATGGCTATCAATGGGAAGTGTCCAGGACCAGGTTGGATGGGGCTTGGAGCAACCTGGGAGTGTCCCTGAGTGTCCCTGGGTGTCCCTGGGTGTCCCTGCCCATGGAAGGGCGTTGGAACTGTGGATGTTCTTTAAGGTCCCTTCCAACCCAAACCATTTTACAACCCTAAAAGCCTGTGGCTTGTGTCTGTGTTAGATAAAATTCCTTGATATTCTTGTTTAACAAAACCTGAAAACCTTCTTTTTTCTCCTTTTTTTCCCCCCACAGATTGAGAGTGGTGCTGTATGGAAGCAAATTTATATGGACCTTGGCATTCCTATTCTGAACTCAGCTGCTTCCTACAATGTAAAAACTGCTTATAGAAAGTAAGTCCTCGTATTGTCTAATGGTGAAAACAGTTTTTTCTCTTTTTAGTGGCATGTACAACATTCAAACAATTTTTTCATAGTTTAGTGAAAGAGCAGCTGTTATTATTCAGTTAATGAAGAGTTCTGAGCATTTTCCTGTGCTGAGGATTGAGACAGTGGAGGAAAGGAGGGAGAGCTCAGGAATGCTTAAGCTCTTTTGCTCCAGTACATGAGAATTCTGCTCATTTTCATACAAAAAAAATATTCACTTTCAGCACGTGCTGATGCCACTTCAGAGCACAACAGCCAAATTTATAAAGTAAGCTTTTGGCAAATTCAGCTTTGCAGTTTGTGGTGGTAAACAAGAACAACCTGTTCAGTCTCCAGACCTCAAATGCATCGAGGAGAATTTTATACCAGTTGCTTTAAATTCCTGAAAAACGTTGGCTGAAAAAAAGGCACGTTTCATATTGCATATTTAAATATAATCTTTGCAGAATTTGTACAACAGTGGCTTTAGGGCATAACCGTGTGCATTGCTGGCAGTATTAAGCAGTAAAATCATTACTTATGATGAACAAATGCATAAATATTTCTCTTATGACCTTTGGTTTTCAGTTGTGTTTTAACTTTTGCAATGGAAACCTTTCAGGAGTGACATTTCTCAAGGTCATTTTTCCTAAATGAAAGTTATTTTCACTGTTTATCCTCCTGGAAGTTCGATGACGAGAAACAATTGGGCTTTTTGAGTAAAAGGAAAAGAGTGAGGTTCTCTTGACTCTAACCTAAGGAAATTTGGAAATAGGGATGACTAATGGCTCCACTCATGTTAATGTTGATGAAGATGAAATTATTGAGACTCTCTTCAGTGGGATTTGAACTGGGCACGTGTCTAAGGTCTGTATCTTACAGAGAAGAGTGTTTGTCATTAAAAGCATAACTGGTAAACGTGTACAAAGTTGCTGTTAGTGTGGAAATAATAATAATGTTGTTCGGACACATGATGGTGTGTTGTGAGACTTTGAGGAATCGGGATTCATCCCTCTCCCCTGGAGCTGGATTAGAGTGTGCACAGGCAGAGAACCAGCTCGTGCACGGCTTTACTGTCAGCAATTCTCAACTGGATGAGCATAAAGTAAAATATGGAGGAAGCGCCTGCGTGTATTTCTCTTCACTTGTGTGAAAAATAGTTTCATTTCAAAATCTTCTCTGGCTTTTTATTTGCTTATTTGTGTTTGTTTGGTTGGTCTTTATTTTTATTTTATTTTTTTTCCCCTTTCCTGAAGTTACTGAGCAGGAAATTAGGTTTTATGGATTTCAGTAAATAGAAAATAACCCTAAAAGGAGGCTCCTTTGTGCCTGCAGGTATCTGTATGGTTTTGAGGAGTACTGTCGCTCTGCAAACATTCAGTTCAGGACCATCCACCACAATGAGCCAAAAGTGGTAGAAGACACACAGAAACACGTGGAACCAATGGAGGAAAGTGTGAAAGAGGAACAAAAAATGCCCCCAACAGAAGTTAAGAAAGAAGCAGAAGAAAATTATTCCAGCAGTGAAAGTGAAAAAGAAGAAATAGAACTAAGATCCCCGAGGGTGAGTGGTTTGAACTGATTTCTGTTTAGTCCTTGACAAAACCCCTTTGTGGAGTGAACACTTTCCATCAGGGGTTTTCCCTGTTGGAATCGGTGTTCCTGTACAAGGGGAGGGTTCTGTGAGTGTTTGCTGTTAATTATAAATACAATTGGCTTTGATTATCTCTGTCTATCCCACACCACCCATGGGATTTGCCCAGGCTGTGTTGGATGTGTTTGGGTTCAGGGATGGGTCAGGACAGTCTTGGGTGAGGGTTCCCACAGCCACATGGAACCTGGAGCTTTCTGGAAGGAAGCAGGAATATCCAAGGCCTGCCACAGCTTTCCCATTTCTCTGAGTTGCTTTTTATCACAATCTGGCCATTTCCAGTAGTAAAAGAAACACTGGAATTTTACAATATGTAGATAAAAGCAGAGGGAAGAACACTTAATTTTAGTGTTCGTTTACAGTTGGATTAGTAGCTACAAAATACGACCTGTGTCCCATCAACTAGTGGACACTGAACCTGATGGACAACACAAACAATACTTTGGAATACTCCTGGAATGACTCCGTGGCACTCACAGGAATTCTGTTAATGGACATTGTGTGTTCCTGAGAGGATGGCTGCTGAAGGACAAGGAATTGCTGCTTTGTAATTGTTCAAGTTGTAATGTAGCTCTGTTAAAGCACCTCTTGCAAACCAGCTTTTCAAGCAAATATATGGCCAAAATAATGAATGGATGAGGGGCCACAGTGTAAGCACAGGCTGAGATTTCTCCCTAAATGCAGGTGCTTTTTCCAGACTGTGTCAGCCTCAGTGAAATTCCTGACATGGCATTAGAACTCTGAGTTTTCATTTGTTGTTTGTGAGGTTTGTTGAGAAAACTGGTGAGAGCTTAATGAAATGGAAGATTTTTTTTGCTGATTTATTAATAAATATTTGGTTATGTATTTTATTAATTTATTACTCATTTTTTACCAGCTATTTATTTATTATTGCTTTTCCGAAGTATTTGCCACTATAATACTGTGAACGGCAATCAGCGGACAAAAAAACTTTTTAATCTTAACACAAAACCCCCCAAAATATTCTAAAATATCATCTCCAGCCTTCCTGCTGTGCAGATGTTTCACTTTTGTTGCTGAGATTTGGAGAAATATAAAGAAAATATTTGAGTCCTTAACATGATCTTGTTTCTGTTCCAGGGCCGAAGAAGACTTGCCCGTGATGCACCCCCTGCTAAAAAAGAAGGTGAAGAGGATAAAACACAAGACAAGTTAAAAGACAGTAACAAAGAAAACAAAGATGTGGAGGAAACACCTGAGAATGCAGAAAAGAAAGAAAACGAAACTCCGCTCGGGAGGAAAAGTACACCAAAGCAAAAAGAGAAGAAAATCAAAAAACAGGAGGATTCTGAGAAGGAGTCGGATGAAGAGGAGGAGAGGCAGAGGGAGAGGTAAACACTTGTGCCATGGAGCTGCACTCCAGGCAGGATCCAGACCTGCAGATCTTACATGTGAAAATCAGAAACCTGCTTTCACTCAGCCAGGCAGGGAAGGGAGAGTTTGTGTTTCCTGATGGCTGGTGCAGCTCCAGGCTCCTTGCTTTTATTGTTAAAAAAAAAGCAAACCCAGAGTCCTTTGCTGTATTTTCTGTCTTGGTGACTTTTTTGTAGTTTAACTTATTTTTAGGGTGACTTTATAATAATGCCATGGACATTATAGTGCAATCTTCTGGATATTTTTTAACACCTATTCACCCTAAGTCCTGTTCTTGATTTAAAAAGCTTCAGAGACCGTGCAGGGTGCAGAAAATTAATTTCTTTATTTTCTTGCAGACTTCTTCTAGCTTGCCTTCATTCATTAAATATTAAAACATGATTGCCACTAATTAACGAGCACTTTAAATACATTTTACTTCAGGGAGGAAATAGAGAACAAAGGAGAAACAGAAGGAGAAGAGGATGAGGAGGATACAGAACCCTGCCTGACTGGAACCAAAGTGAAAGTAAAATATGGCCGTGGGAAGACTCAAAAGATTTATGAAGCCAGTATTAAAAGCACAGAAATGGATGATGGAGAAGTTCTGTATTTAGTTCATTACTACGGTTGGAATGTGAGGTGAGGAGAACAAACTGCCTTTGGTCTTGTTTGTTAAAAATGTGACTTGCAAAAGAATTTTTGCTTTTAGAAAAACGAAGAGAAAGCTGATCAGTGACTTGGCTTCAAATTGAATTATCAACTTAAAAGTCTTTGACTCTCTTGCACGTTTCAGGGTTAATGATTTTGTTCACGGTGTTGCACTCAAATAGAAACAAGTTTTCATCCACCTGTGCAATCCTCACTCCTGACAGGAGGATCCCTGACATTTACTGTGTCAGACCCTTTCATTAAGGGACCCACTGATGATGGTGAGCACATCTCCAGTTGAGTGTGTGAAGCACAGCGATTTTGGCAGCTGAATCTATTCTTGTGTTGCATATTAACTGTGGTTAAAGAGCTGGTGTTGCCTGTGGAGAGGGAGGAGAGGGCTAAGCAGCAAAGAGCTGCAGGAGAAAATTCATCAAATGTTTCTGACAGCCAGTCTTTATATTCATCCCTGCTGTAGAAATGGATTATTTCGTTGTTGATATGATGAGCATTGTGATTATGTAGACAAAAATACCACAGAATTGATGACTTTTAGAAACAGAGCCCTTCTGGTGTATAGCCTGAGGTGTTCCAAGCCCATGTATCTCTGAGTAAACCAAACTAATTTCTTTATGTGGCAACAGAAAGTTTGTGGGGGGGGATATTCCCCAAATACTCCATTAATACCTCAGGAGATTTTAAGGAGCATTAAGTACATTTTCCAGCCAGAAATTCCAGTGGCAAGAGACAGAAGTTTGCAACTCCATCCCCCCCATTCCATAGATCATTTTTATGGGCTAAAATCTAATTAATCTTTCTAATGCCAGACACTGCATCTCTTTGTAAGTACATGGAGTGGCCTGGGTTGGAATGGACCTTAAAGCCCATCTTGTTCAACCCAGGGACACCTTCCACTATCCTAGCTTGCTCCAAACTCCCTCCAACCTGCCCTGGAGCTTTTCCTACCAGTCCTTAATAAATAATTTCTGTAATTCAGTCTCTCAATCCTCATATTGCAAACCACTTTCTGATGTGCAGTGATAACATGATATTGTTCCTCCCTTTTAGATACGATGAATGGGTGAAAGCCGATCGGATTATCTGGCCTGTGGAGAAAGGAGGACCAAAGAGAAAACAGAAGAAAAAAACAAAAGTAATTATTTCAAGAAGTAATTATTTCAAGAAGTTTCCTGTAGCACGTACAATATTTAATCACTAGCACTGTTTTTAAAAGAAGTTATTCAGTCCAAGTCTACTTTTTCAGTAGAGCAGAAGGAGAAAAGGTTTGATGATCAGCAGGGAAACGCTGATGAAATTTCATTGGTTTTGACCCTTATTTAAAAAAAATAATAATCCACAGTCTATTTTTTAATAGAGCAAAATGAGTCTTGCTTATCAGCAGTGAAATACTAACTAAAATTCCTTGTTTTCCCCTCAGAGCAAAGAAGATGGTGACAAGGACGAGAAGAAGGACGAGGAGAAACAAAAATCGAAGCGTGGGCGGCCCCCTCTGAAATCAACCCTTCCCTCAAACACGTCTTGCAGCTTACCCAAGCCACCCAACAGTGAAGGTAAATCAGGAGCCAGAGGGGACAGCACAGCCTGTCAGACCCCCCCATTCCCCAGGGGAAGCCAAGGTACATGTGGTGCACTCGGCTCCTGGCATGGAGGTGCATGTGAGGGCCCAGCCAGTGCACCAGCGCTGAGACAAAACACGTTTTTGGCACAGATTTTGCTCCCTAAAAATTAATTCTTTCGGTTTTAATTTTAGCAACACCTCGCAGGCAGACGAGACGTAGCTCAGGAATGTTTGATTCTGATAGAGGATCAAACGGTGAGTGATCTCAGTCCTGTGTGTACTTCGTGAGGTTTTTTTTCAGTACCTTTCTGAAAAGAAGTTTGATTTTTTTTTTTTTTTTAAGCTTTTTTTGTTGGTGGTTTGGGTTTTTTTTTCTTTCTCCCTGGTAATATTATTGAGAAAGTAGCTGGGCTGACACTGCTGAGGAGCACAGTTTGCTCACAAAAGAGCTGAGGCATGAAAATGACTCTGCAAGTCAATCCATAATCTTTAGCCAGAGCCTTTCAGTGCTGATACTGAGCAGAGCAAATCCAGTGCTATACTGATGGTAATTGCCATGGTAATTAAGTCCTCAACCTCAGTACTGCATCATCCAGCAGAGCTCTTAATTCCACACAAATGGCAGCAACACCTTTGGCATTTCTGAGCCTCTCTGAACAAGAGCTGGAGTGAATTTACTGTCTCCTGAGTCCTCTGGTGATGTCCCAGTGCTTGCTCTGTGTGTGGTGCATCAGTTGAACACAAGTTTAGCAATTAAATGTCCATATTAGAAGTTTTTATGTTTTATTTTGGGATTGGGGTTTTTTTTTTATCCTGTTTGGGGCTGCATGAGGGGAGGAGTGTTGACTTTTTTTTTTTTAGTCAGCTGGGGGAGGCAACATCTCCAGGTTGATACCAGATCATGGGAATCTATAAACTGTTTTTGCTCCTGTAAACTGCAATTTGTTGATACTGACTTATTTGGGAAATAGGAGTAGGGGAATCATAGACATCAACTAATATTACTAAGTCCATCATCCAGGTGTTCCTTGAACCCTGAGAGTTCCACAATTATTGCAGCTTCCTAGAAATTGTAGGTAAAAACAAGAATTGTAGCAACTGTGTTGAAAAACACAAGATTTTTCAAAGTTTGAAACTATTAATCTAAACTTATGTTAACAGCACAGATCACTGAAAAGAGAGAGGGGTTTGTGAGGTTTAAATAAGAAGTTGTGATTAATTATTTAAGGTGCTATTTGCTTCTTTTTAAATTCTTTTTAGACTCTGGCACCTCTGACAGTGAAGCAGATGAGTCATCTGAGAAGAATTTGAACGAAGAATTTTCTCCAGAGACTTCAGAACTGGAAAAAAGTGAAAAACTGCGTGATGAGAAGCTGGATGAAGAAAACCCAAAGATCCCTCATGCGTTGAAAGAAAACGACAGGACTCAAGGACAGCCACCAGAGACACTGAAACTGGAAGTGGAGGAAAGTGAACAAATCGTTCAGATTTTTGGAAATAAAGCAGATCAACTCGAAGAAATGAAAAGAGAGGCTGAGAAATCTCCCAAGGGAAAAGGGAGAAGGAGCAAGACAAAAGATCCCTCTTCAGACAACGCAAAGATTTCACCAGGAAGCCAAGAAGAGACAGCAAATGAATCTCTTACAGACCCTGAAAGATTAGATGGGTCTTCCTTGGACTGTAAAGATTCCAGCACTACTGAAAGTGAAGCAGAACCTTCTGCAAAAGATAAGAAGCTTCTGAAAAGGAAAACTTTGGAACAGGCGTCTCCTGAGAAGAGAAATCGGCGCGAGAGTGAGATGGAAGTGCCAAATATTGTGTCTGACGAGGGGACCACTGAATGTACTGGGGCAGAGGAATGTAGAGGAGTGAATGCTGAGGAGTCCCTCAGGAGTGGGAACGAGGAGATGCCATCCCTGGTGGCAGAATCGGTTCCACACGCTCAGGAGCTGAGGAATGACACCTTCCAACGTCCCGCTGTAGTGAACGAGAGCCTTCCCTTGAAGGACGAGGATGACACAATGCCCCAGATTGGCCCTGAGACTTTGCTGTGCCATGAGGTGGACCTGGATGACTTGGATGAGAAGGAGAAGAGCAGCAGTGAAGACACAACCTCAGAGAAGCCGGACCCGAGTGCTCCAAGTTCCAACCCCTCCGCTTTCCCCTCTGCCGTCCCCTCGGGGTTCCCAGTGGCCTCTCCCCTGGGCCTGAGCCAGGATGAGTCCCGCAGCGTCCGGAGCGAGAGTGACGTGACCATCGAGGTGGACAGTGTGGCAGAGGAGTCCCAGGAGGGGCTCTGTGAGAGCGAGTCTGCCAACGGCTTCGAGGCCAGTACCACCTCCAGCACCTGTAGCATTGCTGGGCAGGAGAGAGAGAGCACAGAGAAAGGTGAGCCTGCCCTGGGAAAAGTCATTCCCTGCTGGAATCACTTTCCAGAGTCCTCTGAAGTCTGGTGTCACTGCTAAAAGCTGCTGGTTGGGTTTGTCTTCTGCTTTTGCAGAATCACTGAGTGTTTTTTTGGGACCTTAAAGCTCCATCCCCCTGCCGTGGGCAGGGACACCTTCCACTATCCCAGGTTGCTCCAAGCCCTGTCCCATCTAATCTAAACTTGCCCTCCTTATGCGGAATCCACAGCCTCCCTGGGCAGCCAAACCTGCCTGTATTAATGCAGTTTTAATGTTTAAGAAAGGGATTCTAGACTCTGCTTTGTATTAAAAAGTGCTTCATCAAACTTAGAGTGAAGAATTTCTTCCCAACATCTAATCTAAACTTGCCCTCCTTAAGCTTAAGGCCATTTCCTCATATTTATCACTCCAGGCCCTTGTCCCAAGTCCTTCTCCAGCTCTCCTGGAGTCTCTTTAGGCACTGGAAGGGGCTCTGTGGTCTCCTTAGAGCCTTCTCTTCTCCGGGCTGAACAGCCCCAACTCTTTTAGCCTGTCTGGATTTAGATTTCTTCGTGGCTTATGAGAAGAGCCTTGTTTGTAGGAGAAACATTTGGGGTGTCTCATGTTCTGGTTTTGATTGGTTTTTTCCTTCTCCTGTAGGTCAAAAAAGACCCAGTGACAGCAACAGTGGGACACTGGCAAAGAAACAAAAGCGTACTCCAAAGCGAACTAGTGCTGCAGCCAAAAATGAAAAGAATGGAACAGGTACATTCCTGGAGGGGGAGGAGGGGGAAGGTTATCCTGTCCTGTAAACACGTGTAAGAGCTCACTGTTCCCTCTGCTCCCTGGTATTTCCAGTGGGTGACACTTTCCTGTCAGGGTTTTTCATTTTTATTCATGGTGGTTATTGGTGGTGGGACCTTCCAGGCTCCGTGGCCACAATGTTACTGGGGAATCTCATGGCTCTTTTGTATTAATTAGTCAGGAGGAACTTCTAAATAACTGCTTTATTAGAAGTTACTAAATGCTTAATCATATTCACCATGCCTGTGGAAAACTTGGCAATGACTGTGAGACTCTAGAATGCTTGAATATATCAGCTTGAAATTTCCTGTTGCATGTTCCATGTTTTTAGTCATGTTTCAGAGCTGTTCCTTCAGATGTGTAAAGCAATTTAGTCCATACATTACAAATCACGTGTTACTTACATGTTATTGTATACATACAAATCATGTATTACAGTTTTAATCTTCTAAAAAGGGGTCCTAGTGTCTGCTTTGTATTAGAAAACCAAAATACTTCTTTCTTAATCACTGTTTTTTATTCTAACCCCAGTTTTTAAAATGTCAAGCTGTTGTTTGGGGTTTTTTTTATATCCAAATTAAATTCTTACTGCAGGTCAAAGTAGTGACAGTGAGGACCTTCCTGTCCTGGACAGCTCAAGTAAATGTACTCCTGTAAAACACATCAATGCATCCAAACCACAGAAGATTTCTCGATCACCTGCCAGGGTGGTTTCACCTCACATCAAAGATGGGGAGAAGGATAAACACAGAGAGAAGCACCACCACCAGAACGCTTCACCCAGAGTCTACAAGTGGAGTTTCCAGCTCAGTAAGAATTCCTTAACTTGACTTGTTGAGGGGGAATTTGTGTGGAAAATCTGGGGATTCTGAATTACCACACTTGCACAAATGGGAGTGTTATCTTCCATGCTGGGTGTTACTCTGAAGAATTGCAGTCATTTGTTGAAAATCACCTTGATGAAGCTATTTTTGCTTTTCTTCCCACTTTTAGATGAACTGGACAATATGAGCAGCACTGAGAGGATCTCCTTCCTACAAGAAAAGCTACAGGAGATCCGAAAATACTACATGTCCCTGAAGTCAGAAGTAGCAACCATTGACAGGAGAAGGAAACGCTTGAAAAAGAAAGACAGAGAAGGTAACTTGGGTTTATGATTCCCATGAGAAACGACTTGGTTTGGAAATGTGTAACTCCATGCAACTGGAGTTTAAATGATGTTATTTTTGAAGAAGTTGTATCATGGGTTTTTATGTGTATTTAGGAAGAATATTTGTGGTTCTTTAGAATTGGACCTGACAGAAACAGTGAGTATTTTATAGGAAACTGTGTGTTAGAAACTCAAACATTTACTGACTCTTTTATACATAACTGTGTGTTAGAAACTCGAACCTCCTGCTGAAACCTTGGTGTGAGTTTCCAGTGTAATCTGAGTGATATGATCTAGATGTAGATGACAGGTTAGTTGGGCTATAGGCTGGACTAGATGATCTTCAGGGTCCTTTCCAGCCTTATCTATACTGTGATGCTGTGACTCACCTGAGTTACCTTTGCCATAGAAAGGGAAAAGTTAATCCATTTCCTGCTAGTATTGCAGTGAAAGTGATTGACAGAAAATGAGCTTTCTCTGACTGTGACCTTTGAGATGTTTGAAAGAACACAATAGCCAAGGAAACGTTCCCTGTGCCCTGTGCTTTGCTGATGGGTTGTTGTGTGTGTCCAGTGTCCCACACAGGAGCATCCATGTCATCTGCCTCCTCAGACACTGGAATGAGCCCGTCGTCGTCGTCCCCTCCGCAGAACGTGCTCGCTGTGGAGTGCAGGTGATACACGTTTCTCTGCCTTGCCAGCAACTCGCTGCCATGGACATGAGCCCTGAAACTCAACCCCCAGAAAGCACTCAACTGGTTTGACATTGCCAAGTCTACCCTGTACACACTTCCACTGCTGGACTGGACCTGTTCTCCCCTCCTCCCCCTCTTCTTCTGTTTAATTTACTGTTCAGAGAACTTAAGCTCATTGGGAACTGAAGGTTTGTAGGCACAACGTGACATCCTTGTCATCATGTTTGGTTTTGTTCCTTGTTCGTTTGTTTTGGGTTTGTTTTGTTTTGTTTTGTTTTCTTAGCAGAGAAAGGGCACTTATCAAATCTGAAAAAGTTACGTCCAATGAAGCATTCAGGTGTTCTAGGGTGATCTTAAGAAAAGCAAGTGCACCAAGCAGACATCAGAGTGTTCTCCAAAAGAACTGAGTAACTGCTGCACTTTCCCGGAGCTGGGGGTAACTCTTGGTGAGTAGTTCCTCTTTGTGGAAGCACTTGCTCTCCAGAACTGCCAAAGTATGTGTTCAGCAACGTGCCCAGTTCTAAAGGTTGTAAATGGGACAAAATAAATTGTGAAAGGAAGTGTAGTTGACTGAAAACTACAGTTGTAATAAGTCTTCCACTTTTTATAGGATTTTTGAGCACACAATTATGCAAATATTTTAATGTTTATTAATGTTTACAGTGGAATTGTGAATAGGTTTTCAGTGGACTATCTTATCCCTTGACAAAAATATTTTGTCTTTTTTCTATGTAATTTCAGAGTTTTTATTTTGTTACAAAAAGACGAAAAATGAAATATATAACAACAATGAAGTTATTTAACAAGATTTCTAAAGCTGAAATTTTTGTGTAAAATAAGGTATCTTGCAACTTGTTAAATATATTTATTCAGACATTGGATGTTGTATTTTTATGTATTTTTTAAAATATTAATAAAATTGGAAAAAAAAAAAAAAAGACAATTCTAGGTTAGTTCACTCTTTGGATCAAACATCCCCTCTCAGTTGTGGCTCTTCAGGAGGAGTTTGGAGTAGCCATTCCTGGACTTCCAATGGGTCTGTCTTTGAATCCTCCACCCCCCCAGATCTGTCAGCAGGCTCAACTTCACCTTCATTTGGAGACTTTGGCAGTCCTAGTACTTTAAACCTTGTTTGGAGGAACAAAATTCAGTGGGTTGCCCTTAAAATGTTTTGTCCCTGTGCTGCCAAATAAATTGATTACATCTCCCAGAGTTGAGATGCACCAATAAAAGTGAAGCGACTGCGTGAGCTCTGGCTGTGGATTGTCCCACGGGCAGATAGAGTTTGTAAATAAAACCCTCTTCCAAAACCGTGTATTTAAAGCAGTTTTGCATATACATGATGTATAAAAGTGATTTTTTTAATCGATTTTTTTATTCATGTTTGTACATTGGGAGGGGGGTCCTGGCCCCCTTTTTCTGTGTTTAATATGCTGTAGAGTAATAACATAGATGCTCTAGAACTGTGTATCAGGATCCTCTGGTTCCCAGGGCAGAAGGGCAGAAGGAAACACTAGTGATGGCGTAGCATTACTAAAATTGATGTTTCTGGATTTCATTTTACAACATTTGTCAACTTGTGATTCCGATTCCTTCCATTTTCGCAGAAAAATTAAAGAAAAAGTACTCTTGTAAATGCACTTTTTCTGTCTTTTCTTAAGCAAAGCAGAACTATTTCAATGTAAGATAAAGGTGGAGCTCACAAGACAGCGCTAATAAAGGCCATGTTTTAAACATAGGCTTTATATCCTATTTTTATTTAAGTGATTGTTCTTGTAAATGTCTGGACTTAACCTAAATAGGGAAATTAATCTCCACAAATCACTGTAAAGACTTTTTTTCTAGAGCTAACTTTTACTGTTAATCCTACAATAGCTTATGAATAAAAAGCAAATACTCATTCAAAAGGAAGCAACGTGGGTCAGATGTTTAATATTTGCAGAAATTGGGTGAAATAACAGGATCAGTTATACCTTGTGCAGATACATGACCTGTCTGCCCACTGTGTGAGACCCTGAGCAGGCACAGACCCCCTCAGCACCGAGGATGGAGCAGCTCCTGCCTGTCTGGGTGTGCTCTTAGGGAGGTTTAAAACACTGCATGGAACGCTGAAGGTACGATTCCATGGGCCATGGGAGCCCACCCACTCCTTGGCACGAAGAATTTGCTTCCTTGCTCCTCTTCCCAGCTCCTCTTCATGGTGCTCCTCAGAGACACCACCCCCCAAACCCCACTGAGCTCTCCGTGCTGGAACACGGAACCTGCCGGGGAACGTGGGGAAAACCTTCCAGCACGTCCCCTCCCTGCTTTTATCCTTCTGGGAAGGAGTTCCCAGGTGTCCAGTTGGTTCAGCAGAGGTTTTACAGCAGTTCCTTGTGATGTCTGAGGGTACCACAGGGAAAAGGAGGTTCACTGGGAATCACTGATGGCAAAATCAAGAAGAGACCCTAATAAGATCTCTTGATTTCTAACTTTACTCCCCTTACTGACATAAATGCCAAAGTGTCTTCCATTGCCCTGAATGAAGGTTGCAGCTGTTGAAGACACAGAATTACGATTGTACAGAATTGGGATGTTTTAATTAAGAGATGAGGTGTCACGTTCTCAAGAGCAAGCCAAACCAAATCCTCTTCTTGGCAGCGCTCGGGCTGTTCTCCTGCCTCCTGATCTCACACAGGTTTTCCTCAAAATGATACTTGTTATTTCAAGCTTACTTAGGAAGTGGAAAAAATAAAAATTGAGATTATGAGGTCAAACCCTGTTAGAAAAAACAGGGCTGTAAGAAATCACCTCCTGCAATTGATACAAAGAACTCAGATTTCTGGGAGGTTTATTATTTTTGTATGAGAGTGTAGGTGAAAACTGGGAAAAGCTTGGAACATTTGCATGCAAGGGCTCAAGGTAAGAAAATATTCGTTTTCCTACTTGTTTTAGTTTATACTTTCTGTTCATAAAGTGTATCAGCTCCATTTACACTAATGAGTTTTTATTTTCTCTCTAATGTGAAAGTTTAGCAACACCCAGTTAAATCCCTGCTTGGTTTTGGCTCCTCCATCAGATTTATTTTTTTATTGTCTGAGAAACTTTCTCTTGCTTAATCAGTCTGAACAGCTCAGGCAGGAGAAGCAGAGTGGTCAGAACAATAATAACAAGCCATTATTTGGACAGATTAAGCAGCTTTTCAGTTCTAATTATCAGTGAAAGAAAAGCATAACAAGGGCAAAGAAATGTGTGTTTTCATGAAGTGAAATGTGTCTGACCTTCACAAGGAGCTGCAGAGATCCTTCATGTGAAGGGCAGCAGCAGAAAAGGTGATTAAATAATTTCTTCGCTGTTTGTGGTGTTGTGCACACTTGAATTCAGTCTTTTTTAAAGGTGCAGTATTAGAATAGACAGTGATTTTAAAAATGGATGTGTAACATTATTTTTTGTAGAGGGAGCTGCCAAAATGCCTCAGGATGGTTTAGATGGAGCTGGAAGGAGAATCTGAATTGTAGGATTGTCCACTCCTTTGCCTCACACCATCCACTGCTGACAGAGCCTTTGTCATCCAGGTGGAATTGCACCTTAAAAAATCCATGTTCTTATACCATGTTGCTCTTTTCTCCCTGAAAAATATCCTTGAATTGCTGAGGCAGCCGGATGGATTTTCTGGGCAGCATTTACTGGAATTCTTTTACAGCAGGAAGTCTTAAGAAGTGCTGTTGTCTTCATTTTGAGAAAAGAGCAGGATTGGTTTGATGGCTGGGAACAAACCTGACACGAGCCAGGAGCCAGAGTGACCAACTGCACCAGGAGCTGGATGAGTTAACACAAGTAGGTTGAGCTTTTGCACAAATTCGGCACTAAAATCTTGGTTATTTTTACTTCCCTGTACTTGGGGTTTTATTATGTGCAGGATAAAGGCCACCTCTGGAGATGAGAGGATCAGAATAAAGCAGTGGAACCAAAGGGGATGTTGCCAGAGATTGACTGACTGTAATTCCAGGGTTTAGGGGGAAAAAAAAGACGTTTTATAATTAGCTCACACTATTAAGGTGTTGCTCTTGGGAAAATCATTTTCCCGTATTACCTAACACCAAATAGGATGATTTTTTAAGAGATCTCTCAGAGAGTTTAAAATTACTCACCATTATTAGTTTACCACTAAGTAGCTGGGATTTATTGGGGGTCTTTTGTTTATTTGTTTGGAAATCTCTGAGTTCCCCAAATTCCCAAATTCCACAAGCATTTATTAGTTCCATCCAATGCTTTGGGATGTCTCACAGTTTTCTCTGTGTTTGGGGATGTCTCTCTCTCACAGTTCTCTGTGTTTGGGGATGTCTCTCTCTGCTCCCCAGAGGAACCCCACAATGTTTCCATTCCAGCAGCTGTTCCTAAACTCCTCCTCCTCTAATCCCTCATCTGGGAACAGCCTGACCTAATTTGTGTGCTGCTGCCAGCGATGCCAGTTTCGTAAGGAGGGGTAAGATGTGGAATTTGTGTGAAATATTTTGGCACGTTGCACAGGAGGATTTTTTTTCCTCCTTTTTTAACAAGGCACTTGTTTATGTGAAGCTTAAAACCATCTCTCTTGATGATGCTTTATTTCCTGGAAGTGGAAATAAAATACCCACTCCCTTGTGAGTGGGTAAGTGGGAAACTATTTAAAAAGGGGGTTAAAAATAGATTTAAACCCCCCAAACCCTTGGTTCCATCTGCTCATGCTCTGCTTCCCACCCTGCAAGTGACCCCTGGGTGCCATCCCGTGGCATGGACAGAGGGGCAGAGCTCAGGGGCAGGGGCTGAGGGGGGCAGGAGATCAGAGCCCCCCTCCTCAGGAAGTGTTCTGGCAGTGGAACTCGAGCACAATTTTGTGTTGGCCTGTGCAGGTATTTGAATGTGCTCAGCTCAGAATGTGAGACCAGCCCCACTGAATCCTGTGGGAATAATTACAGGAATGTTATTCACAGGCAGTGCAGGAGGGGCTGATTTTTGTGGCTGTGGTTTGGCTGGTTCTTGTTTCTCTTTGGAGAGCCCTGAACAAGAACCCCTGAGCACGAGTGTGATGTTGGGTTGGAGGCGCTTTGCAGCGTCCCTGTGCAGGGTAACTCATCCCAGTCACTCACTGGATGTTACATTTAGCCTGGAGCTGGTTCCAAATAAAACCTTTATTGTTGGAAGGGACATGTCCCTTGCAATGTGCTGCTTTCCCCAGAGCCTTGCTGCACCTTGGGATGTGCTGGGTGTCCCTTGTGGGGTGCCCCAGTACTCCCCATGGCCTTTCCACAGGCTGGAGCAGCCCCTGTGCATTCTGGCAGGTCAGTACCAGCTTTGTGCAAGCTTTGGTTGTGCCCCAGGAGTCTTTTTGTCTCTCTCAGAACATTCCAGAGTGATCCTGCCCCTGGAAGAGGCTGCAGGCCCTGAGGGAGGAGGTGGCAGCAGGTCCCACAGCTCTGCTCATCACCACCCCCAGGGACTCCCTGCGTTCTGGGGGACACACGGGCACTTGCTCCCGGAGACCCAAGTAGAAAAACCAGAGCAGGAGAGGTGGACAGCGCCCCTCTGCTGTTGATAAGGGGGTCAGACCCTGCGTGGCTCTTTCCTCAGCCCCCCCTGGGGCAGCAGCACGCACAGAAAGGCACCGTGGCCTTGGCACGAGAGGGGAAACAGATCCAGGTCTATCTCCCAGTGAGGGGCAGGATCTGGAAAATACAGAAATGGCCCCAACTGGATTTCTACTCTGATTATCGGAAATTTAGTTACATAAACAAATTCGAGATGTCAAGTGCTACCTTAAATATTCACACAGTGAGCCCAGGGAAGTTACAGAAGAAAAAATTTAAATAAACCATGGTCTGTCCAAGCGTTGTGTAAGGGCAGACATTTATTTTAAGAGCGATTTAGGGTCTTTGTGTGTGTCTTTCAGTTACATCTGTTCCTGTGTCTGAGAAATCCTGGGAGGAGTAAGAGATTTGACCATCATTGTACAGGTCTGAACTACTAAAGCTTGAGAGCTGAATGTACTTTGTGTTTACAGGCAGAACCTGAAACCAGTAAGAAGCATGAAGGTAAAATGTATTTTAATTCTAATTTTTAGCAGAATTTAGAGTTTTCTAAGGCTGCCTTCTGGAGAGGGTGCAGTTGTGGTGCAGGCTCACATGTCACCAGCTCTGATGGCTTTCCCAGGTTTTACAGTTTGAGCCAGACTCGTTCAAGCAATTTCAGAGCTGGGCTTAATGGACTTCCTGAGATTGGAAGCAGATTCCTTGAGGGCCATGTGCTGACCTAAGCCAGGTAAGGGAAATGCTGGAGACGTTGCTGTTGCTGAGCTCCAGGTCTGTCAGAGCACCGGGGATTCACCTCCTTGCACTGCAGCCACATTTGGCATTTCCCCCACGCTCCGTCCCAGGGGCTGCACTCGCTCCTTCTCCTGCCTCCCAACAGCAGCTCAGCAGGGGATTCCATAAACTGGGGCTTTGCTTTTATCCTGCAGAGAATCCAAGGAGCCTCCATTATAATCTTCCAGCTGATTGATCTGATGGCTCTGCTGCTGCCCAGGGCACTCTGGAACGAGGCTCTGCTTTGCCCCTTCCTGCTGGAATGGGTCTGGGTTCTGTGTCTCACGGGGGCTGTGTGTGTCCCTGTCCCTGCTGCAGGAACAGCTCCAGATGAGTGTTTGTTTACTCGCTCAGTTTCATCCAGGCTGCCCTCCCATTCCCTCCCCTCCCACCTCACTCTTCCCACACTTCCTCAGTTACTCCTTCCTCAGAAACGCGCTGTTTTCCACCCTTGGCTCCTCCTCCCATCAGAACTGGTTCCAGTCCCTGCACCTCCCCTCTCACACACCTTTCCTGGAATGCTGCTGCCTTCCCGTTAGGATCCAGGGACTAAGTCATAATCCCATTTTTATTCTGATTTTGGATGTTACATGGATACACTTCATTTCCAGAATATATCTGTGTCATCGCCGTTCAACCTGTCACCTGGACGGGAAGATCATGACATTTCTGGAGTTTGGGCAAAACTGGTTCTCCAAACCTGGACGTGAGTCAATAAATGAAGTCCCTCTAACATTTGCTTAACCTTTTCTACAGGAGATCTTAATAAATATTGAAATAGCTTCCTACCCCCAAATACTGAAATTAGAGAAAACCATCATTTTTTTACCCCTCTCGATTCAGCCTTGAGACATGAAAATCTACCAATCCCAGCACCTGAATTCATCAGCTCCTCTCCTGAGCACCTCTTTGCACAGGAAGGTCAAACAGAAATTCTCACTCATGGATTACTTTCCCACACTTAACAAAATGAGGGCTCTAAGGAAAGCCTTTACTGTGAATGTATTGATTGCAGTTGATTGTAGCAAAGAATCTTGACATCCTTAGCCTGTTGTTCCATTAAAAACCGGGACCTTGGAGCCTNCGTGAATGTATTGATTGCAGTTGACTGTAGCAAAGAATCTTGACATCCATTAAAAACCGGGACCTTGGAGCCTTGCTGCCTTGTTGGGGCTCTTTCTCAGGCTTCACCTTGCCCAGCTCCAAGTTCACAAGGCCCAGGCCTGCAGGAAAGAGCTCTGGCACAGCCATGGGAGACTGGGACCCTACTGGTTCCTTCCACCTCTGCAAGCCACAGGAACAGATTTCCATGGAGAGCTGGGGCAGTTTTAAACAGCAGTGCCAGGGGCCTGGAATCCACAGCCTGGACTGCTGTGGAATAGCTTTGGTCTGGTCTTCATCACCGGAGATCTCTAAAATCATAATCCCAATGTTCACTTGCTGTGTTTCAAGAGTCAGAACTAAAGCACAATGTGCCTGGTCACCATCGTTTCACTACAGGATTTCAGCTCTCGGGATCCTTCCAAAGGCCTGCTGGGTTCTCTAACCCAAACCTCTCTCTGTTCCCATCCAGCAGCAGCACATGGTGTTGTGCTGGGATCCACAGAGGTGACGGGGAAAGCTGTCCGAGGGCTCCCCCAGGGAAACACGGAGTGCACAGGAGCTGCTGTGGGCACCAAGTGCTGTTTGTGACACCCTGTGAGTGACAGGATGGCACAGCATCCCTGCCTCAGCTCCCTCTTAAGCAGCAGGCAATGGACAGAACTCTGCAGGAAATGAGCAAAGAGCCCCCAGCCACCAGAACTGCTCTTGGTGCGCCAGAAACAGAATTTTGCAAAGAACACACAAATGTGTGTGGCTCCTGGTGATTTTATTTGAATTAAATAAAAAAGTGTATTTCCCACATTACATTGATTCACCTCAACAACCCCCACCCCTGAAATCCAAGACCACCAGCCTGGGGGCTCTGGGAAGGGCGTATCCACATCCCTCCATCGTGCAGTGGAAAGCACCTCGGAGCCACCGCGGCTCCCACTGTCTGAGCAGCTCCTGGAACTCTGATCCCGAACCTGTTCTGGCCCAGTGACCACGGGCACAGCTCGTTAGGTCCCAGCAGAGTCCCCTCGTCTAACGAGGTTGGCTGAGCAGTCCTGCCTTAGCTGCCAGAGCTTCGTTCTGCTGGATGTGGTACTCCTGGAATCTCATGGAGATCCTCTGTGTCATCTTCAAATACTTCTGCAGGCAGTTGTCTGAGCAAGTCATCTAGAGGAAAAGGCACACGGGAGCTTTGAACTGCACCCCCAGCACTTCCCAACACCATCCCATGGTCACACAGGTGAGAACAGCTCATGCTGTTAACCCTCGAGGTGAGGTAAAGTTCATCTCTGAAGTTTAGTTTTTGAGGGATATATGAATATTAAGCATTGTTTAATATTCATTCTCACATGAAAGTCTGCACAGGGAACATTCAGGATGTAGGTGACATTACCATTTCATCCTTAGGCTCCTCTTGTGAAACGAAACTGCACATTTTGCAATAAATAATAAATCTATTAAAGGTATTTTGTTTTAACTCTGTTTCCTGGTTTTGACAGCCTAATACGGTCTCCTCTGCTGCTCAGCTTAACCTTTGTCTGACCCTGTTCCCATCAGTTCTGTCAGCCCTGGTACCCCCAGAGCACCTCACTCAGCTGCACAGGGAACTAAACACCAGGGTCTATTCCAGCCACCGGATTTTTTAAATTCAAAGTGAGTTTATTTCTATCCTAAAGTGCAGAGAAAGAGCTGGGATGTTGTTTCTGACCAGTTGGATATTCTGTGCCATGGTTCAAAGCCACTGCTGTCACTGCAGGAGGCCAGAGAGGAAAGCCAAGTGCTTTGCTGGATCACTGGGAAACCGGACTCTGCTTTGGCTCTGCTCGGCACAGAGGGATGGGAAGAGCAGAAGACAAAGGCCCAGCAGCTTCACAAACCTGCCACCACCTGCCCTCCTCGCCCTGGCCTGGCATCAGCTACAGCAAAACCTGCTGGGCAGGAGTGAAGGAAACAACTCCTGGAACTGCCCCAAGCCTCTGCTGCCGGAGGGGGGCACTTGGTGCCTGGGAAGTCCAGACTTGCAGTAGAGACTTGCTGCAGGCAAAGAGGTCAGGAGCTGTTGTGTCAAGTGTAGAACCCCAAAGGAGATGCAGGGAGGTATTAACCTCAATTATTTAATATGAAACTACAACCTCCAAGAGGAACACAGGAAATTCCACACACGACCAGCGTCCTGTATCCAGGAGGGGCTGGAGACAGATCTCTGCAAGAAATCCTACAATAATAATTAGGGACAAAACTTCCCATGACCAAGTTTCTTCCTAGTGCCACAGTTACCAGATGGCTCCTGTGCCACCAGACAGGTGCCCCCTGAAATTCACAGGGGCAAAGAAAGCCGGATCAGAAACCCATGAGAAGGGACACCTTCCTCTACACCAGGTTGCTCCAGGAAGACTAAGAATACTTTTTCGGACCTAAATACATAATCTTTAATCTGGAATAATGATGACTTGCTATAGAATTCCACTAAAGCAGATGCAGAGAAGACTAGGGAAAGAAGAAATCTGTCTTGGGAAGTAAGAGAGCTTTGTTTAGTGCAGCAGAACCAAAGCTGATTTCTGCCTGCATTGAGGAGCTGAATTCCAAGGAGGCACAAAACGCTGAGAAACAATGGTTAGTTTGTAACTTCAGGGTGGTTTTTTCCCTGCCAGTGGAGTCAAACAAAGGTTATTAGGCTTTCAACCAACAGAATGATTAGACTCTGAAATGGCCTCTCAACAGGAGAGATGCTAAACCATGCAACTAATCTCATGGAGAGCTTAATCTTTTTTTGCAGGTGCTGTGATGGGGCTCCTGCAGCGCAGAGCAGTGGATTTAACAGCCAGAGCTGTTCCCACGACTCACTACGACGCAGGAACGTGGGCAGGTAAACAAATATTTCAGTGGGATTCATCAAAGAATGACAGGCAGGCTGTAGGTGTGAAACTTCCATGTCCAGGGACTTAACACCCCTGAGAAGCACAAGAACCTCCAGGACACAGAATGAAACACAGAAATGCAGCAAGCAGCCAATAATCTGTGGAGGTTGGGAATATTCCCTGTGTAGTACTGACAACCTCCTTCTGGAATGCTTTGGGTGGGAAGAGACCTCAAAGCCCATCTCATCCCACCCCCTGCCATGGGCAGGGACACCTTCCACTATCCCAGGCTGCTCCAAGCCCCGTCCAGCCTGGCCTGGAACAGGAAGGGACCTTAGAGATCATCTCATTCCACAGGCCAGACACCCACACTCCACTGACACCTGCTGATAGTGGAACAATCAAAACTCTCTACGTTGCTTCTGAAACTGGAATGCTGCACATCAACTCTACCCAAGGGTCACTAAAAAGTGATTACCAACCTCTTCTGGCTTCACATCTCTGCTGGTGAAATCCTTTATGCAGTCCAGGAAGCAGTTTTCTGTAAGTTTATTGTATGTGCCAAGAAACTCTTTGAACTGTAAACAAAAATTGGGCAATGAGCATTAGAAGTGTCTGTGTTAATTTTTCTTACACACGTCTGCCTGGGCCAGCTGGTGACACCCATACCCGAGGGACAGGTCACTACAAAATTTTCCTGTCAGTCAAAAGATTTCAGCACCAAATGCTGCTCAGGCTCCAAACACCTTTTACTGTGTTTGTCCGTGATCAAATCTTTACGTTTTGGTTGCTGTAGTCTCAACTCAGATTGTAACTTGTACTTTTTATCCTTCCCCATCCCCTGCACCTTTCACTCCGTGTGACAAAGTAGCACAAGATCCTCAAAGCCACTCACAGCCTCTCACCTGCTTGATCTGATCCGACTCCGAGATTTGTCCAGCCATATTCCACCCCCTGCGACTCGGTCACCGGCTCTGAAGACAAAAGTCAAGTTTCAGACAAAAAGCATAAATATGAACTGCAGCATTTCACATCAGAATGGTTTTTTATAGGTCCTTGAAGTGTTTTTAAATGCAGCTTTGCTGGCAAACTTCCCAGCCACTCACTCGAAGGGAAGTTGCCTATTTGAAATGTACTCAGTGAGAAGAATATCTGAGATAACTCCAGGTATAAAACCTTCCCAGACCCACCTGTCAACTGCTGCCCTTGAAACACTTTTAGTGCATTTCAAACAGCTAAAAGTGGCTCATAAAATACCTCATAAAATCTATTTTTTTAAGTGCTGTCCAACTTACAAAGTAAAACTAAAAATAGCACGGGGAGCTCTCACAAGAATGAACTCTCCCTACATCCCCTCCCAGCAGCGCAGGGATCATGGGATGTGCCTCTAAACATCACGGGATCCCTGCACAGGGAGCAGGCACCAGAGGACTAGTGCACCTGAGTCCTGGATTTGAGACACATATTCCCATGACCAAGAATTCCTCACAGGCAGGCAGGTCACATAGGCTGGTCTGAAGGAGAACCTACATAACTCGGTGGTTAAAAGGAGAAATGAAGTGTTACCCAGGTTGTCACTGAATCCCAGAATGGTTTGGGTTGGAAGGGACCTTAGAGATCATCTCATTCCAACCCCTGCACCTTCCACTATCCCAGGCTGCGCCACCCTGGCCATGGACACTTCCAGGGATGGGGCAGCCACAGCTTCTCTGGGCACCCTGTGCCACCCTCACAGCCAGGAATTCCTTCCTCACATCCCACCTAGCCCAGCCCTCTGGCAGTGTGAAGCCATCTCCCCTTTTCCTGTCACTCTTTTCCCTTGTCCAAAGGCCGTCTCCATAGATACATTCTCTATCCCAAACTTCTGACTTGTTCTAGGAGAACGGACACGACCTGTTAGAAAACCAGAGCAGTGTCAGTTCTCCAGGTCAGTGGGTAACTAAACAGGAACTGCAGGGAGCAGGACAGACTTTGCCCTGTGCCAAGCACAGGAAGCTCAAAGCTTCAACACTCAGGGCCATTTTCTCACATCCAGGGCTGCTTCTTCATTTCTGTTTATGGCAAACCTGATCTTTGTTTTGCTCTCACCTAGTTTGGCGAGATTCAAAACTGCAGATTGAAAGTGCAGTTCCACTTGGGACAGGCTCTGATTTCCATCACCACAGCGGCACCATCTGACTCCAAGTGTCTGCAGCCCTTGTCCCTGTGCAGGTGTTTCCTCTGGGCTAAACCTGGAAATCCAGCACCATCACACAGCCCTGAGCCCATTCAAACCCTCCTCTGGGCAAGATCCATCCCAGCTCCCAGCCCTGTTCTGGCATGTGGAAAACGCTTCAGATGTTTGTCTCTGCTGTGGCTGCCGCTCCCACTGCCACGGAAACATAAAACACTACAGAGTGACAGCTTTTAAAAAGGCAAAGCTGGTTTGTAACTAAACTCAGCAATTAGGTAACCTGGGTCATTCATCTGCTTCCACAGCAGGAGGAACAGGAGCCACAACGCCAGGTGTCAGCTCTGTGTCTGGGGTGGGGGTTTTTCCACCTTTTTTGTGAGGAGCTGCGTTTTCCTGAGGAGAAAGGTGCTGGAGAGACACCATAAATCCATCACACTTGTTATCCTGATCAACACCTGACTCAGGTGTGGGTAACACCTATTTTTATAAACACAAATCTGCAACATCCTTTTAATTTGCTTCTATCTGAGAATATTGTGTGACTGCTTATAAAAAGGACAAGGAAGAATAAAAAACATCAAGTCAAAATGACAGAGAGTAAAAATATCAAGTCAAACAATTGCATCAAGATAAAGAACAAAAATGTAGATGCAAATAATTATGTCAAGATAAAGCCCCCTCAGCCTATAAAGTTCTTTTTGGCGTTGGGAATCCCTAGGTTAAAGCTTGAATGATATTAGATTTTTTTAAAAAAAACCAAACTAATTTATTTTAAGATGGCAAGGGCCTTCAAAGAGGGGAAGAGCACATGCTGAGGAGAGGAGGGGGCTGGATAATCAGATGTACCTGATTATCATTCACGACCTCATGGATTTGAGCTGGACCCTGTGCTGAAGGAAAAGAGGAGAGAGGCCAAAATCTGACACCCCAGGTGAGTTAAATCAGACCCCCCCGAGCCTCTCTGAACAAGTGTCCTGGGAGAAAACACACCCTTTCCCCCAAGCAGCCTCCTGTTTAAATCAGGTCACACCTGTCCGGCACTTCTGACCTCATAAAATCAAAACCTGGAGAGAAAACAAGGTCACAGCGATTCCCCCCCCGCCCCCTTTTTTTTCCCTTTTACTCCACCCCAGCTCCCCCTTCCAAGGGCACCTTGGGTTCCTCAGCTCGGGGGTCGGGCACTCGCTCAGCCAGAGCCGGGCACGGACGGCATTCCCCACCCCAGGGCCATTCCCGGCCCTCAGGAGCCCTCGGGACACACCCGGGATCTCCCGCTCCCTCGGGAACCCTCACGGGCTCTCAATGTCCCTCACAGTCTCTCAGGTCCCTCACCAAACCCCCACAGGTTCTCCCAGTCCCTCAGAGACGCTCCCGGCCTCTCATGGCCCCTCACGGCCTCGCCCGGTCCCTCAGGAACCCTCACGGGCTCTCCTCGTCCCTTATGGTCCCTCCCGGCTTCTCAGGAACCCTCACGGGCTTTCATGGCCCCTCACAGTCTCTCCCGGCCTCTCAGGAACCCTCACGGTCTCTCCCGCTCCCTCCCGACCTTTCCTGGTCCTTCCCGGTCTCTCCCAGGCCCCGCTCACACTCACCGGCCCCG
>WEKX01017340.1:95347-181467 GCA_013390025.1 Pitta sordida
CTCACAGTCTCTCCCGGCCTCTCAGGAACCCTCACGGTCTCTCCCGGGCCCCGCTCACACTCACCGGCCCCGCCGATTCTCCCCGGGCACACACGAGGGGCCGCCCCTCCCCTGCCCTCGCCGCAGATTCGCGACTGGCGGCGGCGAATCGGCCGATCCCGCCCGGGCCGTTTTCCTTCCCCTCCGGAGGCCGATGGGAGCCGGACGCGCGTTTCCCGCCGGACGCTGTTGCGGGGCGGGCGCCGTGGCCATGGCAGCGCGCGCTTCCGGGGCGGGCGGCGGCNGAGCGGCTCCGGCTCCAGCCTGGAGTCCCTGACGGCGGGCGATGTGCTGATCCGCTCCACGGCCATCTGCAGGGACAGGGACAGGGACAGGGACAGGGACAGGGACAAGCCCCCGGCCGGCGGCTCCGGGCGGAAGGTGACCGTGTCCGTGCAGAGACTCTCGCCCCGCCGGGCCCCCGGGACACGGAGCCCAGGTGTGTCATCCCCGGCCCTGCAGGAGCGCTGGGATGGAGGAATGTTTGCGGGGGGTTGCCCAGGGAAGCTGTGGCTGCCCCATCCCTGGAAGGGTCCAAGGCCAGGCTGGACGGGGCTTGGAGCAGCCCGGGATAGTGGAAGGTGTCCCTGGCCATGGGAACAGGGATGTTTATCACCTGCTAAACATCCCCGTTTAAAGGATGTTTAAGGGTCTGTTTTTCAGGCTCTCAGGATTCACTGGTGTTGATAAACATCAGTTCTGTGTCCATTTATGTTAGCAGGGTCGTGATGTTTGGGTGTCCAAGGATAAGGGAAATGTGGGGATTTGGGTTAGTCCAGTTACACTGAAATTTCCCAACAGATGGTCGTGATCACAGCAGAACTGCTTTTATTGTAGGAATCCTCAGCCCCGAGGGGTATCCAGAAGATTTGCTTCCAGTCCAAAATGCAGAGCCCGTGTTCCTGTCCCACATGGTAAGAGGAGTCGCTGTTGCTTCCTGCAATCCTGACCCAGGACAAGAGTGTTTTCCACAAAAAACTCCGGCTGCTCTAAAAGCATCGCAAGTGTTTGGCTCAGATCTGCACAACTGTGCAGCTGCTTTTCCTCTTGGAGCTGCTGCCAGTGGGGTATTAAGGCTGCAGTGTCTGGGGGGAGCTTTATTTACTGCACTGCCTGGTGCTTGTTTTTAGATTGGTTTTAAATTCTGCTGTAATTCTTCCTCCGGAAAGGTGGGTGTGCATGACACAGTATTTGTTAAAAACCTGATTTTTTTTCTAGATTTCATATCATAGGTAAAGAAATGAACATTAGTTCATGTGGAGCTGTTTAACACTCACTTAATTCGGTGTGTCTGGGGAATCCCAAACTGTTGGAGGTTAACAATAAAACAGGTGTAGTTTCACTTCTACTTCTTTGGCCAGAAACGAGGAGAATGAACACTTAGAATATATAGCTTTGATTTTAATTTTGTTTGTAGAGTTTTAGTCCTTAAGACATATCATGTGAGTGCTTGGCTACAAGGTCAGGATGGTTCTGGGGTGGAGGTTGTCGCGTGTTTTGTGCCAAGACATCATGTGTGTACGTGGGGACGATTCCATCTGTGGAATAATTTGTACAATTCCATCTGGCCACTGGTAGCAGAGGCTTTGATCTGTGCTTTTCCTGCTCCTCTCCTGAAGGATTTTCCTGGAGAAGCTGCAGTGCCAGAAGATCCTTTACTGCTACTGAAAGATAACAGAAGACTTGAAGGTAAGAGGCATCAATTTACTGCCACAGCCCCTTTTTTTTTTCTGTGAGAAAACTGATTAATCAGAGGAAAAGGGAACTTCAGTTTTCTCCCAGGTATTTTTCTTCATTATGGGAAGTACTGAGTGAAAATATTCTAAGTTTTCTTTGATAAAAAGATGATAATTTTGATTTACATTCTTAAATTTGGCCTCGTTCTTGCTGGTGTTGCTGTGGCTCTTGGGACTGAGTGGGACTTCTGCCAGTGCACCAGAATGTTGAGATTCCTTTTCCTAATCAAACTCTTCCTGTCTCTGAAGAGAGAATTTGGGGAAGGGGCTTGTTCAGGTGCATTTTCCTGTTGTGAGTAATTGTACTACAAAAGCACATTTTTTTGTACCATGAAAGTATATTTTTAATCCTTAAAGAATTTTAAGAAATCACAATGTAAATGTGATTAACTTCTGAATCTGCCAGTTTTAGTCAGATTTATCCTCTCTAATAATGATTTAAGTCTGCTAATTACTGAAGGGGAAACTATTTGTTATTGCAGTAGGTGATATGGTTTCTCCAGGCAAGAGGTTCTTCACAGCCAAGTTAAAAGTATTGAAGTAATACCTAAACCCCAGACATTTTATGTCAGTTAACTCAAAAAAGTACGTTTATGTCCTTCTCCACAGAGGATGTTTTTATTTCTCAATATGCTACTGGACAGAAAGAGGCTCTGGGAGCAGTTTTAAAGCAAAAGTAAGTGTGAATTGTTGGTGGTGTCTCAGCTGTTCTGCTCCTGCACAAATAGACAAATACACCCCTTCAGTTTCTGCCAAATGGCTGGTAAGGAAAAAAAAAGTATTATTTACTGTTCTGTGTTACTATTGTTTTTCTGTCTGTAAAGGTGTTTTCAGTTTATTTTATCATAGTCTGGAGTATCTTGTTTATATTTTGATAACACCTTTAGGCTGTTTGAGTGAATGATTTCATGATAGAGGAGCCAAACCCGCAGGATATTTTTGAGGCAGACGAGGACATTTGTAGTTTATTAATAGTCTGGAAATCATGAAGATCAGAAATTTTAATTGGCCTTTGCTGCTGGAATCACAGAATTACCGGGTGGTTTGTGTTGGAAAGAACCTTAAAGCCCAGCTCGTTCCAACCCCCTGCCATGGGCAGGGACACCTTCCACACTCCCAGGTTGCTCTGACGTGGAACACTGAACCTCTCAAAACACAAACTGCAACATATTCTTTGTTGTGCTTGCAGGGAAATGCCTTTCGTGTTGGGATCTGTAACATAATCCTGAGAAATCTCTCGTGTCGTGCTAAAAGATGAGAGTAAAATCGTTCCTTGTGTGTTGAAAGCTTCAAGGAGAAATGTTTATCCCGTTGTGTCAGTGTGGGAAAGCATTTGCTCAGAGTGGATAAATGCTATTTACAGGCACTTTATTTTATAGGGCTCAGAGTGCCCCTGTCCATAAGGAGGTGAAGGTGCAGCTCTTGGGAAATGGCTCCACAGGAAAAAAGGAAGGTTTTGGCCATGACACCAGGGCAGCACCCAGGGAAGTCGAGTCTGCAACAACCATTGCAGCTGCCACTGCTGCTGCCATTGCTACAACTGCTCCCCTCCTCAGGGTGAGTGAGGGGCTGCTGGTTCCTTGTCCTCTGTCCTGAACAAGCCTCATGTTGTTGGCACCAAAGACAACTCGTTTGGGTTTGGCCTGGTGGGCAAAGGGTAGAGACCATTTGATTTATCGTTGAGAAAATCATAATTCTATTGCTAAACCACCAAACATTTGGGCTAACGAGGATTTTATTTGTGTCTTGTGGGAAGCCCCTTCCTTTTTGATTTTGTTGTCCTCTCTTGCAGGTTCAAAATGATTTGGAAGCCAAAGTGAACTCGGTTTCAACATTACTGAATAAACTGCAGGAGACAGACAGACACCTGCAGCGTGTGGCTGAACTGCAAACCAGTGTGAGGGCTCGACATGAGAGGCCCCACTGTCACCAGAGAGTCAGTGAGCTTGAAAAACAAATGAATGTTTTCATGGTGCAACGGATTCAGCATCTGGAAAAGCTCCAGTTGCAGCAGATGAACATTCAGGTATCTAAGTCACAGTGCAGAAGCTTTGGCTTAATCACTTCTTTTGTATCTCAGGGTTGATGTAATAATTTGGATTATGACTTAGTGGCCAGCTTGTGACCTTAGAGCTTTTAGAGAGGTTTTACTTCTGTGACTGCTTCCCCCTGGGCCCTGAAGTTTGTGCCTGTGGAAAGTAAATGCAAAATTTTTGAAATGTTCTCGTCCCCTCTGATAAATTGTTTGTATCTTTGTTAATTGAGGAGACTTTAATAAGCAGCCAGTCAGATTAAAGAACTAAGTTATAAGTCCTGTGTGCTTTTTGAAAGGCAGAATAATGTCCAAGCCTCTCTGTTTTCTGAGGTTATTATTTCAAACAGACTGTCAAAATCCCTTTAATATGATTCTCTGGAAAGTATTTATTCATGCTTGGATTTTTTCCTTGGGGAAATGAATGCCCACCTCAGAAACACTCTGGAATTTTGCCTCTTAGTCTCAGCTCCTCAGCTCTGCAGTGAACACTCGTGGGCTACAGCAGAGTCCTGGGCCTCCCCCCAGTCTCCTGGCAGGACAATCTGAGCAGCCCCAGCGCAGATCTCCCACTGAGGAAACGAACAGGGGGTTGTTTCCTGCCGCTGCTGCACCTGCCCAAGGTGAACACGAACTCTCTGTACCTTATTTCCAGCTTTAGTTTTGCATTAATTCTGTTTCCATTAATACTGGGTTGTACATCACATCAGTAATGAGGAGTAAACGTTCCTTTGGTGTAATTGGTTTTATTGCCTGATGTGCTGTATAACTTATACCATGTATTCTAAAGGTATTCAAGTGCCTTCCAGTTCACATTAAAGTGAGAGTTTTGATTTCCTAAGTGCTTAGTCTGCACCAGAAAAAGCTTGGAATTAAAATAATCTTACTGAGGAGTAATCTGTGTGGAAACCTGTGATGAACTACAGTTCATTTTATGGTTGGGTTTGGTGGGTTTTTATCCCTTAGGAATACCATTCACAGGTATGAAATTTTCTTCCTGTTTACTTTTTAACTAGCTCTGGAACATTTTGTATTTTTGTGAAAAAAATGATAAAGTCACATGGGGTTTTTTTCTAGATTTTTTTTTCTGGATTCCACAAGGGCAGGGAGGGACAGGACAAGAGGAAGTGACCCTAAACTGAAGGAGGGTGGATTTGGATTAGATAATGGTAAAAAAATCTTCCCTGTGAGGGTGGTGAGGCCCTGGCACAGGTTGCCCAGAGAAGCTGTGGCTGCCCCATCCCTGGAAGTGTCCAAGGCCAGGTTGGAGCAGCCTGGGGTAGTGGAAGGTGTCCCTGCCCATGGCAGGAGGTTGGACAAGATGATCTTTGAGGTCTCTTCCAACCCAAACCATTCTGTGATAATCTTTTCCTGTGAAGAAAACCGTTAACATTTAAATAACTTTTACTTTTTTGTGTGTATGTTCCCTGAAGCATATTCGAGCCATTTTCCAAGTCATGGGATTCATCCACAGAAATCTCCTCTGGAAACACCAGTTCCTCGGAGATGTGCCCCAGAACCTGTGTCAAAAAGTGGGAAAATCTCACAGAAAGAAAACCCTGGGGTGGAAAAGGAAAATATTCCCAGAGCTGCAGGTGAAGGTATTGTGAGACACTCCTCTCCTTCACCTGGGTATTACTTGGTGTGGTCCTCTCCTGTTCTGAGCTGATAGTTGGTGGCACTTAAATACAGATATTTAGAATATTGGTAATGTACTTTTGGGTGAGTTTTGTGTCACTCGTAACTAATTCAAGACTCAGTGACAATGCTGATCTAACCTGTAGCAACTTGCTCTCTGAAATGTTTTCTCAGGTGGAAAACCAAATGTCCATTCACTGTAAGATTAGGTGGAATAATCTAGAACTTGAGAGCTACTCAATGACTTTATCATTATCATTGGTTGAATTTAAATTTTTTAGGATTTTTTCATGGGGCCCAAAAGGTCTCTGGGTTGTTATAATAAATACAGAGCAATTTTCTTTCACTGCTTTGGATCAGCTTAGTGGTATGAAACTCAGTTTGGAACATTTAATACTTAATTAACATTTTATACTTGGGGAGTATTACATGGTTGTGAGATACCTGGAAAGGAAAAGAAAATATTAAATATATTGAACAAACAACTTACTTTTTTTTAATGCCTTAGGTGAAGCGAAACTTCTGGAGGATATTCTGGGCTCTCGAGAAATTCCACTGAGGCAAGATGAATATTCCAAGAAGATACCATTAACCAGCACTGAAGTGAGCTGGCATCCTGAGAGAGACAGGTAAAGGAACAACCCAAAGCTAAGGAGGAGTTTTGGTTTGTTATGAAGAGATTGAGAAAGGTGTGTTGGGTATTGGTGTGATGGAGTCACTGGTGTGGCCCTGGAGTCTCACAGAGTGACATCACAGAGTAAACTTCAGGTTAAACTTCAGGTAAAACACTGGAGTATTTCTTTGTGACTTCTGGCATTACTTTTGACAGGACCTGAGGGAATGGCTGGAGCTGCCAGGGGAGGTGTAGGTTGGATCTCAGGGGAAGGCTCTTCCCCCAGAGGGTGGTTGGGCACTGAACAGGCTCCCCAGGGTTTGGTCACGGCCCCAAGGCTGCCAGAGCTCAGGGAGTGCTTGGACAAGGTTCACAGGCACAGGGTGGGATTGTTGGGGTGTCTGTGCCAAGCCAGGAGTTGGACTCAGTGATTCATGGGGGTCCCTTCCAGCTCCAGATATTCAGTGGTTTCTCTTGTACTGCAGGTTTGTTTGTAGGGATAGTTTCTAACACCCTTCTCAGAGGTCACTCACTGAGTGCTTTTCAGCCTCTGAGTGCATTTATTTTCCTGGAGAGTGGTGTCAGGCAGCCAGATGTGCAGCACAGCTGGGCAGGCTTTGTGTCCCAGTGCCATTGTGGGTGAGGTTCTGTGCCAGCTGCTCATGGAGCTGTATGGAAACACTTTGGTGGGAAGGGTCAACACCCCCCTCACAATTCCTAAGCTTTAGAATATGTGAGAAAACATTCTAAGCCATCCAGTGTGAAACATTTTCCCCAGGAAGTAATGTAATGTCATTATTTCACTGATGCACTGAGAAACTGCTACGTGGGTGCTGCCTGATTAATGAGTGTGCAAAAAGCTTTAATTGCTTCAAATGGAAAGGTACCCGAAGTTTCAATGTTGCTCTATTAGATGTAGTTGAAAATACAGGAATACAGCTCAAGGTGTTCAGTGGGAAACCAGAGAAAAACCCAAAAGCAAATCCCACTTTATCTACAGGTTTGGTCTTCCTGCACTCCGAGTTGGTGCTTGGTTCCAGGGCTGGCTGCTTTCCTGGTCCACATGAGGGGCCAGGAGAGTTTTAATGAGGAGAGGTTTAATGAGGAGTGTTTCTCCCCCCAGGCACACAGCCCTGCACACACACCCAGCCCCTGCTCTGGAAAGTTACAGTGGAATTGAAAGGACAGTGAAAAAAGCAGATGATTTACTTCAAGATCTTGGCCAGCTGAGGAGAGAAAAGCGCAACGTGCTCCAGGTAAAATCTGTGTTAGGGTGACCTGGGGTTTGATTAAGGGGATTAAAAAGTGTGGAGAAAAACCTCAGAGGGCTGATCTCAGTAGACGTGTTGACCTGGTTTCTACCTCTGTATAAAAAAGTTCAGCATTTGTTTACAATTGCTTGGAATATTGGAGTCTCTGTGACTTGAGCCAGGGTTCAATGCACTGGGCTGTAGAGGCTCTTCCTGCCATTGTTCCAGACATAAAACAGGTGAGAGAGAGACAGAAAGAAAGAGTTATTTATTTGTTTTAAGGTGTTGGGTATGTTCAGTGCCTGTTTTCTCCTTGCTCTCTTCCTGTGGTACAAGAGCTGATATAACATTCCCATTTGGGAAAGAACAGTGTTCCATTTCTCTGCAGTCACCTTCAGGCTTAAGCTACTTCTTTCTCATTTTGCCACTTTTTTTTTGGTAAAGAATCCCGTTTCCAAGGAATTGCCTGGCCTACATGCTTGTTCTATTCTCTATACTAATTATTTGGTACCTTGGGAGGTGCAAAATCTGGTTCTGTGCTGGCTTTTGACAGCTGAGGCTTTTATTTGGTTGTTAACCTGGTTCCATGTGGGAACAAGGTGTGCCTGTGTGCCCTCTGTTCTTGGGAATACATCCAGTGGGAAAAGAGAAAGACTTGGAAGTTCAGGTCTCTCAATCAGCTTGGATCAAAGAGTTGCTTCCCACTGGTGCTAAAAACCTCAAGGAGTAACATCCCTTAGTAAAGGGAAGAGAACAGGGTGAGGTGAGAGAAGGAAAGGCAGGGAAGGCAGGCAAAGGTGACAGAAATGGTTTGGAATGTCTGTGAGGAGGAAGGACAGTGGGAAGACAGACGGTGACCAGCACGTGCAGAGTTGGGTCAGTCAGGTCCTGAGTTCCTGACTCCTCATCGTTGAGAGGTTTGTGGGGTGAGATGATGGAGAAATGCCTGGATAAATACTTGGATAAATGAGCACAGAGCCAAGGGCTGGATGAGCTGGGGACAGGAGGGGGTGCTCTAACCCAGCTGGAGTGAGCAGTGATTCAGGAGTTCACAAGGAATTCATTGTGCCCAGCTCAATTGATCCAATATCTTGGGTTTTACCTTGACTGGTCTGTCTTTAGATTGCAAATTTCAGTGGCTCTTCTTGTCTTTTCAGGAAGCAAATTCACGGAAACCAGATATGAGTGGTCTTTTTAAGGTATATATTGAATTTTTAACATTTTTTTTTTTAAATACTGACACAATTTTGAATGTGTTTGCAATGAAGTAACACTACAGGAACTATTCCTCACCTGTATGTTTGTCAGAGGTTGCTGTTATGTGCAGATTACATGATTCAAAGTAAGATTTCACTTGTTCTTAGGCTTGGCTGATTCAGTTTTAATGAAATAATCTGAGGGGGTGAGACCACTGTCAGGCAGGAAGCTGCTCTTCTCAAATGGACACTGCATGAGAACATAATTAACCTGGGCTTACCTGGCAGCTTTTCGTCATTTTACACTTGAAACACGAATTCTTACGTTTGCTCAGAGATTTTATCTGCCTTACTAAGCTATTATATGCCAAAAGGTTTGTTTTTAAATTGAAAACCCGTATTAAATGGGTAAATTTAATGTATTAAAGATCTTGGGATCAGGGTGTTGGTTTCCAGTTTCTGTCCATTGTGGCTGTAAATTTGTGAGAACATAAACTTGTGCTTAAGTCTCATTTGATAAAGGAGGAGCCTTAAAGCCAAAGCTGAGTTGTGATGAGAGTTTTTGGGTTGTTTTTTATCTCTGTGATGCTTTCAGAGTCTACTGGAGTTTGAGTGGTTTGGTTTGGGTTTCTTTTTTTTCCCCATGAACATTTATCACTTTTTTATCTTCGTTGTTAAATGAAGCACTTGGGAACCTCTGGGTTTGGTCAAGAGTGTGAGAATGAACGTGAGAAGTTGTTTCCTGTGTTTGCGTCCCTTCCTTTTGTGTTCAGCACCTAATTCATGCTCGATTTTTATCTCTCTAAAAAGGTTTCTGCAAAGGAAAAGGCTGAGAGTTGCTTCATTCTTTCCTCTGAAAAGTGAAAATCAGTGAAAGTGGGAGAGGATGGAGGGTTTATTTTGTTATTAAAACTTACAAGTCTTGATTGGAGGTTTTTTAGAGTAAACTGGTGCCAAATGAGAACAATTCAAGTTGTTGACAGTGTTTCATATGATGGCATTGATAGGATAACAGATCCACAGGAAATTAAAGTCTGATTAAAAGCTGCAGGTTCTGTTTCAATTCTAGTCAAAACCCTCCACTGCTGCACCTCATCTTCCAGAACATCACCTGCCCAAAAGACCATCCATCCTGCAAAATGTTGAAGTGCCCAGGTCCATCCTGAGGGATGCTGAGAGGACTTTGAGAGGAGTTCAGAACTCTAGAAGAGTCCTGGAGCAGAATCTGGAAGTTCTGACCCATGCCAGAGATGGAGATTCCTTCACAAGCACCTTGGCTGCCAGCAGGTGAGACCCTGCCGTGCCTGTGGGGCTGCCCCTGGGTGTGCTCACCTTTTATCTCTTCTCTGCCAATAATTTTAAGTCTCTGCATCATGACTTTGGAGCATTTAGCCTTTCCCATACCAACTAATAAGAAACTTGAAGACTAGTTTCATCATTTGTGACCCAGTAAATGTTACAGGATCCGTCACCCTACAACACCTCTTTGGCTTTTGGACTCTTGCTCCGTTAGTTGTGTTAAATACTCCTGCTGGAATCATAATTAAAGCTTTTCCTATTAAAATGCAACTTAAACTTGTATTTTCCTGAGGAAGGTAACTATCCTAGACATATGAAAGGTTTTTTTCCCCTCAGGCATGACATCTTTTGGAGGATGTAATAATTCATCATCTGCTTTTTGCCTTTTGAGTTGGAATGTTTTTGTTGCCTTTGCTTTCGATCAAAGTAGGAACTGAGACCTGGCTGTAGATATTTGTAATGAAGTTAATACAGAATCACAGAACTAATAAGGTTGGAAAAGACCATAGAGATCATCAAGTCCAACCTATCACCTGTTACCTAACCTGTTGTCATCCTAATACTTAACAGCACGGCCTGGGGTTTGCAGGTGGCACCATGGAAGGGCACATTTGGATTTGGGAAACTCAGGTGGGCTTTGCTTGGTGCCTTTTGGAGAGAGTGGAGGTGCCTCATCCTCCTGTCTTGTGTTCTGGGTTTCTCTTTTGATGACATTTTTAGATCACCCAGGAGCAAATCTGTGCAGTTTGAGAGGCCCTGACCCTTCAAAAGTCCTTTCCTCTATTCCAGGGATATATTGGAAGCGATTCGTATCAGGAGGGCTGTGGATGAGTGGATCAAGGAAATCAGTGAAGAAATCCGGGTAGGGCTGGAAAAATTACTTCAGGGTTTTGTGTTACAGGTTTCCAACTTGCCTTGTTCTTCCATGTCTTGCTCACACCTTGAAAACATGAGAAAACAGCTCTTTGTTACTGGGGTGTGGTAAACTGTGATAAAACATTTGCCTCTTGTTTTGAAACTTGACTTGCTTGATGGGAGTCACTGGTCCCTGTTGGTGGCTAACATGAGAAACAGGCCATTTCTCAGAGCTTCAGAGTCATCCACACGCTCTTCTGAGAGCCTTGAAGATAAAAATCTCCCATTTATTATGTTTTATGTTTTGTCTTCAGGCTGAAAAGGCAACAAATGATTCAGAACAAGTGAAATATGATCCAAAGGCCCCGTGGAGAAAGAGAGCCCTAAACCTCAAGGCTATGAGGACCAAGAAAGAAATGAAAGCAAATACTCAAAAAGTCCAAGGATGCTTGACAAAGATGCCTTTACGTGCAGCTAAAGCTTTGCAAGAGGAAGAGAACGCAAGGAGACAGAGGCTCAGAACTTACTTTCCTGAGAGTTTGGGGAGGAGAGAGAAAAGGGCAGATGTGAGTTCCCAAGTAGTCGTTTCCTTGCTCGTACCAACTGTCAGCGCAGTATTGGTGTGAAAAATGGCGTGTAACTCATAATTTGAAATGAAATTTTCATACATGAAGAACTCTAAACTGCTTTTTTCCGATTATTTTATTTCTTTTTGTGCATCAGGGCCCTGGCAGTGGAAGTGCACTGGCACAAAATGAGGATTATCTGTGTCGGGTTTATGGGAAGCCCATTTACCAGGGCCACCGAAGCACCCTGAAAAAAGCCCCTTACCTGAGATTCAACTCCCCCTCTCCCAAATCGAAACTTCCAAGGCCCAAGCTGATAGAGACTGTTAAAGGTGAGCTATCATTTGATGTGAACAAAGTGTTCCTTCCCTGTTTTTTGGGTGGGAATTCTTTGCATGAGTGGAGCTGTTTAACTGTAGTTCACCTGCTCTTGAATTTAAGGCTTAAGCAAGTGTAGGGGGTTTTCTGGAGAGGTGGGCACTGCCCCAGGCTTGCCAGTGGTTAAGAGGCATTTGGAAAATGCCCTTTACACCAGGTTTGGAGTTTTGGACAGCCCTGAATTCCTCAGGATCAGAGAATTGTGCAGATTCTGTCCAACTGAAATGTGTAATCCATTTCTATTTTCCAACTAAAAAATGGCAGCAGGTTTTCATCTTTGCTTAGTGTGTCTCTCATTTATTTTAGATTGACAAGTAAATACTTACTAATTTTAAATTTAATAAATAATACATAAATTGTCTAAGTCTTAAAGAGCCAAACTGCTGGCAGGAATCACATCTGAAAGGTGAGTGTGTTGAGAAATGAACTCAGCTTTTGCTAAAGGTCACTGAGAGTTGTATTCTTCGTGTCAGGTTTATCCAGTCGTGTCACTGAAATGCTGAATTCATTCAGAGTTCAGAAATGGGCTGACATTTGAGAAGCTCAGGGAGCCTGGTGGTTAATTTCCCACTTCTGACATATTAATTGAAATATGAAAAATTAAATTGATGGGTGGGGAAGATGACATTGGGTAACTTGAAGATATTGAAAGAAGTGATCAGAATCACTGATTGAATTCACTGAGTGCAGGGAACTCCTTTTGCTATTCCAGTCAGGGCTGAAAGCAGAGTGTGACTCCTTTCTGTGAGAGCTTGTTAAGTTTATTTAATTGATAAAAGGTATTAGTTGATTAACGGTGCATTCCATTCATTAGGTTTGCTTGATAAGAAGATCCCAATTATCAAACCTATTAAAATGTGAACAAAATTATAAAACTCCCGTGGGTCTGTGATTGTGATCTTCATCCTCAAGGGCAAATCCTCAACCCAGAATCTCTTGTCAAGCCTCACATGGACTTTGTGCCGTTTCCTGGCCCTTCCTCACCTGTGCTCTGGAGCCCAGTGTGGATCCATAAAATGCTATCGATAGAAAGTATTCCCAACTCTCATAACCTGCCTGGAAAATGGGGATTATAGTCCTGGCAAAAATCTAGAAAACCTCACTTAAAACTTACTGTTATTTTTAAAAAGGTGAGGACTTGTTACATGGAAAGTGATAGTCTTGTTGCTTGTATGTTTTATTTGCCCTCTTTTTTTTGTGTGTGAAAAATGATTTACTGGTGTACTGTGGTGCAGACTCCCCTTTTGACTCCTGGCTGTGCTGCACACCTCTAATTGAATTTATTCTGCACAGATTTGTTGGAATAAAATGTGTGCTGGTAAGCACTGAGTGTAGCAATAACAGTGATCCTGTGACCACTGAGATTTGGACTGAGAACAGACACTTCCTCAAAAATATTTAATCAGCAGTTCTGCTTTTGCTGAGTCCAAAATGAAGTTTCTTTCCTATTCATTGGCCTCTTGTCCTTTATAGAAGGTCACAACCTTTTCCAGGGAGGCCAATTTCATCACTCCAGCAACATTATCTTGGGAAGTGGCAGAAAGAGTGCCCCCCTTATGGAATTTTTTGCATGTTATTTAAAGGAGTAGCACTCCATGAATATGTCCTGTTCCAAGTTTTCTGGTTGTAATGGCTTTAGGCTGAGGTCAGATTTTCTTTGATACTGGCATTACTTGGCCTTAGGGAGGAGAGTTGGTCAAGCTGCTTCATTTCTTTGCTTTCCTATATTTTGACAGTAAAATGGAAAAGGAGGAGTTGGTGTTTCAGGGGTGTCTCATGAAGACAAAACAGTTAAATGCTTTTGGAGGCTGCTCTTGTGAAGATCCTGCTGTGGCAGAGAGGGATAAATAATAACACTAGAAACAGATCTGTGACCCTCTGTAGCAAGAGTGTCAATAAAATGAAGCTAATGAGCACTTTAACCCATCAGGTTCTTGACAAAAAAGAAACTTCTGCACCCACAGATTCCCTTCCTGGCCTTGATGTACCAGGTGATAAAGGCTTAAAAATTATTGGAGGTCTCTGGCCTTGGGTTTGATTGGCTGGAAAAATCCAGATTTATTAAAAGACTGTTTTGTTAGAGCAGTCCACTGAGCTTGGCTTGAATTAGTGTTAGAATAAGGATGTTTATTTAAGACTGAAATGGCCATCTGGAGAGTCTCTTTTCAGTCGTTTTATAACTCTCAACCATTTTCTTTGCAAATAAACTGTGGTGACTAATGCCTGGTTTCTTATGGGGAGTTAGGCAAAAGACTTGAGCTAACACTTTCAGGAGTAAGAGATCATTTCTGGAGAAAAAAAATTGGGGTTGTTTTCTTGCATAACGTGAACTGATACAATTAGATGTAAAACACCAGTTTTTTTAAGCTAAGTTTAATGAAATGTCTAGTGTCTGCCCTGTGCAAATAAACTTTTGAGGGGGGAAATGAGAAGTTGAAAGCAATTAAGAGGGGGTGCTGTGTGTGTGTGCAGTGCTTAATCATTCCCACTTGGAGAACCTTGTTTTTCCAGCATTACAGAGACGCTGCCAATTGCTGCTTTTGCTCAGAAGTTCATGGCCAAGGGGACTGTTGGATCGTGTGGTGTGACCTCTTCTACATCACAAGCCTCTGACCTGTGCCTGTTTATTTTACTGAGGCCAGTGATTTGTCTCTGACTACAGTGTTTATGGCAAACCTGTGCTCGTCATGCACAGACATCCAAAATTCTGCCCTCAGCGGGTTCTTCCCGTGGCTGCAGATCTTCTGCTTCAGGTGTAAACCAGGCACTTGAGGTTTAGTGTCTGATTTGTAGGGAGGTTGTGGCTTCAGTTGGCAGCTCCTTCAGTTCCCAGGTGATTTTTCCTTATGAAATGAAAAATGTCTTTTAACATCCAACCTGGTTTAATATTTACAGGGATGCACTGAGTGCAGAGGCAGCATAGATGGAAATCTGCTCCTGCTCCATCTCTCTGACATCCTGTTGAGACATCTGAGGGTTTTATCCCTCAGATATTGTGATTCCTCACTCCATTTCTTATCCAATGGGACCCTAAACCCTTTTCCAGAGGTGCTTCTTTCTGGCCCGTGTTTTCCCATCGAAGAGTTACAACTTGCCGTTCCTGTTTCCAGGTTTATAATCTGTGCAAAAATACCCCTTTGTGAGTGAGTTGCCTTGCTTGCTTGTATCTGCCTTTGTTAAAAGTCACATTATCAATCTTTAATATCCCTTATTTTATAATCATTGACTTTCACACTTCCATCAATTAGGAGGCTCTTGAATGTGACCAGAGCTAAAAAAGTGCTTGTTGCCACCTGTTACCTGGCCATGAATATGGAGGGGGGAAGAAACATCTTACTCCCCTGTTGGTTAGAAACAACAGGGGAGTAAGATGACATTTTTTTGGCTGTAACAAAGGTGTGGAGTTGGTTGCCAGAGTGATTCTTTCCAGAGTCATTTTCCTAACGCCCACAAGGTAGCAGCAGGAGCACTTCTGTTTGATTCAGAATCGTTAACTCCTTTTCTGGGAGGGAATTTTCAGGCAGTATTTATCCATTTTGATTAATTTCCTTAATAACATCCATTGTTTGCAAAGAATACAGGCTGAGTAAGATCTCATGTGGCTGTGTAGTGAGAATTTCACCTTGCAGTAACTGCTCTCCTCTGTTAGGGGCTTAAGACACTTTTACCTACAAATTATTTCTGGCTGGCTATTTACAGTAAACTTTTAAAAACTGGACCAAAGAAATCAGAGCTTCCTTGATTTTGGAGGTCAAGACTTATGGCTTGGTTTTCCAGTAGCAGAGAGTTGTTCAGCCAGGAATTTGTGGGTTATACCTGTTCCTTTGAGTACCTGCCAGTCTTGTGGCTGCATTTCAAACTGAAATCATGGATTTCTTCTTTGTTGCTAAATCACACGTTCCATTTCAACCTCCTTCCATCCTGGTGTCCTTTCCATGGTTCTGTGCCTTCATCTGCTGGATGCACCTTAAAAAAAAATGGCCCTTTTAACTCCTTCACTGCTGTCAATACTGAGACACCTACACCAAAACACTTTCAGGTTTGCTTTCAGGTTTTGCCCTCCCTCATTGCCTCCATCCCACAGCAAAACTTTGCAAGTTCTCCAGTGGGAAGGGGTGTGATGTCCCTGGGTGTGCACATGCCTTGGTGACGTTCATCTGCTCTTCTTTCAGGTGTAAAGGTCAAGTCAGCAAGAACCCAGACGTGTTCCCCCACACAGAAGGTCAGCAGCAGCCCCAGGAAGCAGCACCCTGTGTGCGCCCTTGCCCAGGAACGCCGGTACCTCTTCAGCCCAAGTCAAGACATTCCTGCTGCCCCTGGTCCCATTGAAGGGCACCTCATTCCCATGGCTATTCCATTAGGTAGGAGCAGATAACCTCCACAGGTCCTTCTCCAGGTTAAGTATTGCTACTTCATGGAAATCCAGCTTAGATCTCCCTAAGTCAGTGGTTTGGGGGATTTGGAACTGAATGATCTCTAAGGTCCTTTCCAACCCAAACCATTCCATGATTTGTCCTGGCCCGTGAGATTTGTGCTTGCCTTTCTCATAGGATTGGTTTAAAATGTTCTGGTTTTCCTTAGTCTTTGTGCTGGATGTCTGGTGACACCCTGGCAGAGCAGTTATTATATATTGTGTTGGAAGGAACTTTGAAGATCACCTGGTTCCACCCCCTGCCATGGGCAGGGACACCTTCCACTATCCCAGCTGGCTGCAAGTGTCCAACCTGGCCTTGGACACTTCCAGGGATGGGGCAGCCACAGCTTCTCTGGGAAACCTGTGCCAGGGCCTCTCCACCCTCACAGCCAAGAATTCCTTCCCAATATCCCATCTAACCCTGCTCTCTGTCAGGTTGAAGCCATTCCCCCTTGTGCTACATTCCCCAGTAAAATCTCCCTCTGCATCTTTCTTGTCGGCTCCTTTCAGGGACTGGAGTTTATTGCTCCAGTTTTATTGCTTAGCTGGACCTCTTTTTGGTACATTTTCTCTTCCCCAGGTTCATGTTCTGGCTTTAGGTTTGGTTTCCATGTAGGCAGGAACTCAATCCCTTGGATTCAACATTTACAACGACTTCAGCCCAAGAATTTCAGTCAGATTGTGCCAAACACACGAAATTCATCGTCGTGGCCTCTGTATTTTACACCTTCAGTAGAACATTTCTATAGGTCTTGTTTTGAGAAGGGTTGGTGTTGTATTGACGTTTAAAGAAGATAATTAATTTTTAAAAGGGTGCCTCAAACAAAAAAAAATTGTAGGATGCTGTAATAAGTGTCAGTGCAGTTAAGAGAATGAGGTGGGGGAAGCTTGGTGTGCAGTTTTGAGCTGCAGACACAGTTCTGGTTTCCAGCAGTAGATGTCACCGTGGTCAAGAAAAAGGAATAACTCTTAAAAATGGGAGAGTTGAGTTCACAGTTTCTGCTGGGAAAGCCTTAAATTTACCTGGTGAACCTGCCAAGTTCAGCTGGTGTTAATAGGGGGCTTTTTAACTGAGTTGTCGCTGCACACAGGTGAGACAGAGGTACACACAGAATTTAATTTTAATTAATTTGTGAATTTACTGGAATTTACTGAAAATACATATAAATATATATTTTTAAAATTATTTTTTAACTGTCCTTAGGTCAGACCCGCAGCAGCAGCACGTCCCTGCAGCCTGCTGGGATCATTATAGACAAACCACACCCTGTCACTGTCACAACCTCCCTTCCTGCAGTGCCACCAAAGCCTCCAGCTGGGATAAAAAAGCCAAACATCGCTGTGATAGAGATGAGATCAGAGAAAAAGGATCCACCTCAGCTCTCTGTGCAGGTACTTGGAAGAGTGATGAGTATTTGTTCATTTTAATGAGTGCTAACTAAGCATCTGATCCACTTGGACATTAGTAAATTATTTTTAGCAAGAAATAGAAACAAATAGAATGGAGGGACCAAGAAGTTCTCATGCTGTGGTAATATATTTGCTCGTGTTTTATCCTTTATTATTTCACCAAAATAGAAAACTTATTTCTTCCCTAAGTCCACCTTTGCAGGGTGTTTGTCAAATAGATCCATGTCACACTTCCTTTTATGTTTTTTAATGAGATTTTTGAGCCAGAACAAACTTGGAATGAAAAAAGTACAACTATAAATGTCAGTTTTCTTGGATGATTGCTTTGGCCTTTAAGATTTCTGTTCTAAGCCTGATTGTCAGCCCAAGGATTTCACTCCTGATTAATCAACCCCTGCAGTCCTCACCTAGAAGGGTTTGTTGTTTCACTTTTTAACATGAGTCTTTTGTCAAGGAAGTGAATGTTTGGTATGTGTTCATTATTTTGGGCTCAAATTGTTGAGTCTGTACACACTCCTACACACACCTTTCAGATCCAAATGATTCATGGGGCTCAGAGTTAAATACAGGTAAGAGAGAGTTGTGTGGTTTGTTCCCTTGCTGTGTCACTTCATTCCACCCACACGTGTTTTGCTTTTATTTCACCCAGTTCTTGAATGTTTAAGGTGCTTTTTTCTCTTCCCCAGGGAGTTAAGCAGGCATTGGAGTCTTTGTTCTTAACAGAAATGCATCACAGTGGCCATGGCTTTATTATAAACTGTGTGGTGGTACAATTATCATTTGTTCTGCTGTAGCAGATGTGACACGAGGCCAATAACCAGCCTCCCCCTGTGGGCCAACACAGGGCAAACAAACTGCAAGTCAAACACACATCTGCCAAATAAAGAATTGTAGGTGCCCTCTGCTCCTGTCACATGCAAGGCAAAGTGTCAGGGAATTAGAGAACGGGAGGAATCGGGCACCGCAAGGACAGAAGTGAATGTTTCTGGTGGGGTTTTTCTTTTTTTGATGTTACAGTGTTTTGGTTTTTTCAGATCCACGTGGATATGAGAAAAGGGGGTCAGTGAAGTTTCATGGCTCAGAAGCAAGTGGAAGGAAGAATCTAAAAAGTTCAGTGATAATAGCCAGGCTGATGTACATAGATTTTTATATTGATGCTTTTTTTTTTTTTCTGTTCTAGGTGTTGCCAAATGTGGATATTGACAGTGTTTCAAGTGGCAGTGGGAGTGTAAACCACGTTCCTCCAGACTCTGAACCTCTGCTGCCTCCTGTCGATGCTGTAATACAGGTAGTGATGGTCTGAATTCCAATTTGTCCTGAAACAAAATATGTGAAATTACTGCAGAGTTATCTCATGGTCTTGCTTGAGAGAAATGAGACAGTTCCAGAAAAATGGAATAAATATTCTAAAGATTTATAAGGTATTTTAAAAAATGAAAAATTGCAGCAAGATGCTGTTCTTCCAAGACGAAATAATCACTAAAACTCTAAGAAATAGGGTGTTTCTGTGTCCAGTTAAGAACTACACCTATACTCCCTACTGGCCCATCTCTGTCTTGTTTACAGTGGCTCCAATGTTGTGATGTGAAAACTGAGGATGTTCTTCATTCCTCCCTCTGCTCCTTGGCTGTCCTGGGGTGCCCAGTGGCATTTTGTGTCCCTGGGAACCTGTGCTGTGTGGAGCTGCCAGTCCAGTCTCTTTCCATCCAACTTCTCAGAAGTGTTTTTAGTCTAATCTAAGCAGTACTGATGGTTTTTGTGCAGCCCTAAGGACAGAGTGAGGGAAGGGGGATGCACTGATTAATTCAGTGCAGTTCCTGTGGATTCTGTTTTCCCTGTGTGGGAGCTGCTCCTCTGTCTTGAGTTAAATCCTCCTGTGCTCAAGGGATTCGTGAGTAAGACTGAGACTGTACTGAAATAGTGATTATTATCTAAAAGCTTTATTACTCCATCACACCAAGGTGATCAGAGGGTTGGAGCAGCTCTGCTGTGAGGAAAGGCTGAGAGAATTGGAATTGTTCAGCCTGGGGAGGAGAAGCTTTGGGCTCACCAAATTACAGCCTTCCAGTGCCTGAGGGGAGCCCACAAGGGACATGGAAAGGGACAATCTACAACAGCCTGGGATGACAGGACAAGGGCAGTGGCTTCACACTGACAGAGGGCAGGGTGAGATGGGATATGAGGAAAAAATTCTTCCCTGTGAGGGTGGTGAGGCCCTGGCACAGGTTGCCCAGAGAAGCTGCCCCATCCCTGGAAGTGTCCAAGGCCAGGTTGGGTGGGACTTGGAGCCACCTGGGATAGTGGAAGGTGTCCCTGCCCATGGCAGGTGATGTGATGGCACCAGAGAAGACCCAACCCTGCTGTGAATTTCGAGGGTTCACTGTATTAAATAACACTGTAAAAGTAAATTGCCTAAGACACTTGGAGGCCTTTGAACTTTTGATCTGAAATATTCCACTGGGTTTGGTAACAGCAGGCTCTAGTTGTCAGCATGCAAGAAGAAGTTCTAATAATCTCCCTTTGTGCTGTGCAAACAAATTCATCCTGATTTTTAAGGTGGATAAAGCATTTTCTCTCATTTCAGACAACTGACAGTGAGTGGTGCTTTAATTGCATTCTTGTCATGAAGTTTTTCTGCTAATGCATTTTCCCCTCCAACATGAAATTCCTAACCGTTTCAATCTGTCTTTGTAAGGCTCCAGAAGTTATACACAGTGAAGAGGAAGAAGACACAAATTTTCCAGGAACTAATTTCATTGGTGTGACTGATGTCATGCAGGTAATCACACTGCACAAGGGTCCTTTCTCTTAAAAAAACAAATGTGGATTTGTTTTCTGTCATTCTGCCATAACTGAAAACACAATGTAGGAATTGGGTTGCTGTCCTAAGAGCTTTAAAAGTTCACATTCTGAGCAATACTGAACTGTGCTGTAAAGAAATCAAAAATTAATGTGTTGGTAAGTAGAGGAGCTATTGAAGAATTAAAATAAAAAAGCTAAATTTAGCGTTTCGTTGGGTATGTTGGAATCCACTAGAAATACAAGTAGTTCTCTAAAATCAGCAGTGATTACAGCACTTAGATTTGACAATTTAATTTGACAATTTCCCAGCACTGTTGTTTCTGGATTATGGCAGCACAGGTTTATTGGAGAGACTCTTCCATGGTTTTAATTTTTGAGGTATCAAGTCCTTTTTTGAGTTAACTGCCCTCCTGCCAGCCTGTGTTTCACTTGAGTGAGCAAAACCTGCTCTGTCCACATCAAAATCTACTTCCAAATGGCTTCTTTTTACCTATCCTGTGTTTTTCTGATCCCAGTATTAGAGGGAACATGAGATATTAATCCTGTAGCCTACAGGTTGGGGTTGGTAGATTTATTTTTAAAATGAATGAATAATTTAACATTATCAATTAGTTAAACCAGCCCCCAGTTGGTGCTGTGTTTATCAAAAGTTTGCAAGTGCCTTATTCATCTGTAGTTTCAAAATTAACTCATGTTATTGGGGTGGAGGAGTTAAATCTGTGTGCACATTGTTCTTCTCTTTGCGCCAAAAGAAACCTTTAATTTGGGAAACTAAAGAGGGAAGCTATTTTAGAAATCATTTTATGAACTCACAAAAAATGCTGCAACGTTAAATTTTTATTATATGAATAATAGTTATTCATCTTTTTGCATTTTTTTTTGCCCTGGACTGCTTTTATCTTTTTATTTTTTGGCAATGGGATGAATTTTAACCACAATACCAAAAAATGTTCCAAGTGAAACATATGTTTGGCCTGTGACCACACAGACAATGTTCTTAAAAATGTGCAAGGCAAACACAACGTGGAAGCATAAAATCAATCTCTGGAGTGGCAGGGGTATTTAAGACATCAAAAGAAAGCAAAGTTGTTGTGCATAAAAGAGGGTTCAGATTCATGAAAAAACGTCCATAAAATGCTATATGGAAAAACAGCTCCTTGTTGTCTTCCCTCCTCCAGCTTTTATTGTGAACACTTAATTCTGAGGAGGAGAAGGATTTGTGAGAAATGTTTATTTTTATTATTATTATTTATCTCTTTCTGTTTGGTTTTTCCTTGGAAGTGTCCAAGGCCAGGCTGGATGGGGCTTGGAGCAACCTGGGACAGTGGAAGATGTCCCTGCCCGTGGCAGGGGGTGGAATGGGATGGGCTTAAAGTCCCTTCCAACCCAAACCATTCCAGGATCATTCCAGAGGGAGAAACTTGCTCAGCTCCCATGACTCAGATCCATTGTGTGCAGCCACATCCTGCAGTACCTTGAACCTTGCTGACATTTCCAATGAAATGCCCTTTTCCCTCTGTCTGGTCCTGCCCAAACTGCAAGGTGGGGACTCATTCCTCGGGGTTTTCACTTCCCATTTGAGCAGCCCCACGAAATCCAGGCCCTGCAGAGCTCAGGAGTGTTTCCCTCAGCCCTGGTTTCCCACAGGTCCTTGTGGGGACAATGATATTTTCCCAAATGTGACTCTTCACACCTTCCCTGGGAGAATGTCTTTAGAAATCCAGCAAGAATTCCATGACTTAAGATCTCTCCTTAAACACTCTCCATATCCATCTTTGGTAATGGAATAAAACTGATCTACAGCAACTAATCATTGCAAACTTTTTTTTTAATTATTTTTAATGATCTGAATGTAGTTTGGGACAGAGAATTTTGGCTTGATACTTTATTATAAGGTACAGTGATTAATATTCCAATCATATCTGAAAGACTTTCTAATTTATGCCACATTTTGATTGGGACTCGTGATAGGTATTTTGAACAGTCTCCAGGGAAGTGAAATGTAGAATGGAGTGCAGGTTATTCAAGATTGGTCTGCAAGGTGATATATGTTCAAGTTCAATCTGTATAATTAAATACTGGCTGTTGGATTATTTTTTTGTTTCAGCAGAGGTGATGTATCACCCCGAAATGAACGTAATTTTCTCTTGGATTTGTGCATTATTGTGGATTTGTGCGCTATTAAATGTAAAATATCTTAGAAATGCAGAAGTTTGTCAGAGCTACTGAGTATGTGCGAGATTTATTGTATGTGCTGGGTTTATTTAATCCAGATGTTTGCATTTTACATCCTTTACAGAAGTATTGAATAGGCAACATCAAAGAAAATTTATGGAGTAATGCAGGCAGAAAAAAAAATGCATAATGAAAATGCTGGACAAAGACATCTTTACATTTGCTGTCAGAATGAATTATGGGGCTGAATACAAATCTCCTGACAGCATGAACTGCTTATCAGTGCCTTCTGAGTCTGACTGCACTGTTTATTTCTCTGCTTTAGAGATCTTTGTTTGTCACCAATATTCTCCTTTTCTCTTCTTTGAAGAATTAGCTCTATTGAGAGATCCAGAGAGATCCTGCTCCCCAGTAGTTCTTTGTTGTGAAACCCATCAGGGACCTCTCTGACCTGGCAGTTTTAAAGTATATTAAGGCAGGAGAGAATTATTAATGCTGGGGAAGGAGACAGGAAAATGTTACTGGGGTTTCCTCTCCCCTCCCTTCTCTCTCCTTTCTGTTTTCAGTGATCTGTTCTTTTATTCATGGATAATATATGCCATGGGTTGGGGTTTTTTTATTTTATGGGTAAAGTAAATTTAATTTATATAAGGGAAAAGAAGACTTTTTTTCCTCCTTTCGCTGTGTTGGAGATTGATCTCAGTCTTAGTGGATTTACAGGGAGCTCTTTTATGCACCATCACATCCCTCTCACTGGGAATCGAGGGCTCAGCGCTTCATCTCTTTCTGCTGTGCCAAATCTCTTCTTAGAGAGTCATGTTACCACCAGTCACATTGGGGTTTGGTATTACAAGTGAAGGATGTGGGTCCTCATCCTCCAGGGGACATCCCAAAAGGATGGCACTGCTCCTGGGGACTTGGTGTGTGTTGTAATGTTGGGCTGTTCCCAAAAATGCTTCCCTCCTTTTCCCCTGGAGCACATACACAGCACCAAGTGACTCCTGTCACTGCTTAGAAACAGCACATTAACATTGAAATCAAGATGTCTGTGAGGATTTTGCGAATTATTACCCAGAAATACCTTTTTAACTTCCAGCAGCTGGAGCTGGTGGAAGTGTAAACACACATCCAACATGTGTGTAAACTATTAATGTCTAGTCTTCGGTTTATTAGAGGTTTGATTGATTACATGCTCGTTAACTTTGGGGAATGTGTCTTTTCTCACAGGAGACTTTAAAGGACAAGTTTAATTTATTGAAAAGAAAGCAAAAACAAATAACAAAACCAACAAAACCCCAACACAAACAAACAAAAAAACCCCAACCCTCCAACAAGTAACCTTAGAAAGTTTCCTGAAGTCTTTTTGTTTGGAGGAGGAACATTTCTGGTGTGTACATTGCAGAACCTTGACTTATGTCACAAGTACATTTTTGAAGGATTAGCATTACCCCTGGCTCCCTGCCCTCTGCAGTACAGGCAGGAAATAGGAGCCAAACCATGTTTTACTTAGCAGTTGCTATAACTTTATACCTCTCCAGATTTATGATTTGCTAAGCTTCGGGTTGTATCAATTAACTGCGACGCTCTGAGGAGGGAGAAGGTGGTTTGTGTGCTCTGACACATCCACAAGTGTTTTTAGAGGGAAAAAAACCTCCCTGACAGTTACCTCAGTGTCATTGCCACCCAGAAATGCACCGTAACCTAATTTACTGCTTATTTATTAGGATCAGGAAGAGGAGAGGGATGAAATTCCAGAGTTCCCTGAGCCTCTTCTGGAGCTTAATGGCCAGTTTAAAGTTGCCTCGCCAAAGTACAATGGTCCTTTGTTTCCCCCTGTGGCTTCTGCTCCTCAGCAGCCTGCTGATGTTTTGGATGAACTGATTCAAAGGAGAGAAACTATCGAAAACAAGCTGATAAATTGGTGAGTTGCAATGTAACAAAGTGGCAAAGGAATATGTATGGACCCAGGAGTGATTCCTTGGTTATCCTGCCCTTCCTTCCCCCTTTCCTTTGAGCTGCCTTGCATTTTAAGTCAAGGATGCTCTTTTGGGTACTTTTTTAGGTGTCTTGGTGGCTGCTGATGGCTAAGTGGGTCTTGTTTTGCCAGGGTGGAACAGGAAATAATGGCCAAAATTATCAGTGGGATGTACCAAGCTCCGAAGGAAACAGTGCCCAGTGCCAGCAGCTCCGAGAGTGGGGACGATGAGCCTGTGGCCCCTGACATTGGTAAGTGGGAATTCCTGCCCTCAGGAACTCCTGTTCTCTCCATTTTGGGGTAATTTTAACAACTGTGTAGGTGTCTGTTGCCTGGGGCTTGGACAGTGGAAGTGTAAAAAGCAGCAGAACACACGTGAGTTTGTGTTGAGGTACAGCATGTGTTGCAAAGCCAGGGAAATAAATTCTCTAAGTAATAAGGAAGGGAGGACATAAATCACACCACTGTACAAATCACCTTCTGTTATGGCCATCTAAATCAGATTTGGCATTTTGCTAGGCCTGTAATGTTTTGTTTCCCTTTCTTTTGTTAATAGTTATGTCAACAATTGTCTCCCTTACAGATGTGTGAGAATGGAGATAAATGGTTCTGCTGTGGTGTCACTGCCCTTCTCTGTTCCCTTCTTTTATGATCCTGAATTGTTTCTCCACTGTTGTTTACCTGTAAAGTAAAAAAAAAAAAATTTAAACAAATTTTAAAAATTCACTTATTTCAAAGCAATGTTTAAAAGCTGATGGGGAATGAAATGAGTGGCAGCAGTTCAGCACATGAATTTCAGGGAGTGAGACCTGGACTTGAGCTTTGTGTTCCTTTATTTTCAGTGGAAGTTGCAGGTGGTGCAGGGTTGCAGCTCTTTGTCAATGCTGGTGTTCCCGTGGACTCAGAAATGATAAATCATTTTGTAAATGAAGCTCTCAGTGAAACAATTGCAACCATGCTGGGTAACAACCAGGCCCAGAGAACAATTCCTGATCCAAAGGTTCTTCCAAGCACAACAGCCAGGATGGTAAGAGTTCTTTTTATTCAAACCTTCCTGCAGAAGTTCTGAGGGATAATTTCTTGAGGGCATGGTGACAGACAAAGATGAATGAGTTGAATGTGTGGGATTTGTGGGTTTTTTATTATTCCTTCTAATACCCCAGCAAGCAACAAGATTAAACCAATTTGCCCCTCTGCTGTGCTCTGTTTCCACCCCACCTGGGAGTGCTGTGTCCAGGCCTGGAGACTCAGCACAGGAAGGACATGGAGCTGTGGGAGCCACTCCAGAGGAGGCCCTGGAGATCCTCAGGGGTCTGGAATATCTCTGCTCTGGAGACAGGCTGGGAGCTGGGATTGTTCAGCATGGAGAAATCTCTGGGGAGATCACAGAGCCCCTTCCAGTGCCTGAAGGGGTTCCAGGAGCTGGAGAGGGACCTTGGACAAAGGCCTGGGGAGACAGGACAAGGGGGAATGACTTCAAATTTGCAAAGAATGGGTGTAGATTTGATACTGGGAAGAGATTCTTGGCTGTGAGGGTGGGGAGGCCCTGGCACAGGTTGCCCAGAGAAGCTGTGGCTGCCTCATCCCTGGAAGTGTCCAAGGCCAGGTTGGATGGGGCTTGGAGCAGCCTGGGATAGTGGAAGGTGTCCCTGCCCATGGCAGGGATGTGAAACCAGGTGATCTTTGACATCTCTTCCAACCCAAACCATCCTGGGATTGTATTTCACTTTAAAAAATAATTGAAGGGAAAGCAAAGGCATTTCCTTTGTCCTTCATGCAACATGTATTTATTTATTTGCTTTAAAGCTGAGCACAAATCTCATTTCTAAGGGAAGGACCTGTACTTAATTTCACTTTGTCAAAAGAGAGCTGGTGTTATTTTTCAGCAAAAATAAATATGCTACTTGCTTGCAATCAAATGAAATATGAATGAATCTAATTTCTTCATCTAAGAAGAAATGGAACTGAGAGTGATACTGATATTTTTGGTCTTACGGGCTCGCAGCCATTCTTTAATATCTGTTAAAATGACTATTAATTCTTCCTGAGTTTTTGAGTTCAGTAGTTTTCAGTAAATGCCTAATTGATTAGTAGAGCTTCCTGTAATAGAGGATAATTTCCTGTGTTCCCTTTGATAATCAAATGACAGCTGGCTCTTATTTTGATAACAACGTGGCTCTGCTGCAATCTGGTGTTGTGTAATGTCTTTGGGATGCATTTGGAAATTGCTGTGCTGCGAAATCTGGCTCTGCAGAAGGCTTTGTTGAACGTGGGATCAGTTATTTTGTTCTGCTCGGTGCATTTAGGCTGAAATACCCCCTGGTGGCTGCTCTGAGGGACGAACAGGTTCAATACAGCCAATCCTGCTTCTCTTCCCCCCTCCATTCCAGATTAAAGAGGCCACGATGTCCAAGAGGCCTGTTCCCTGTGTCTTGTTCTCCTTGTACTTAGAAACGTCTCCTACTGTCCATTCTGCATTTCATAATGGCCCTTTTGTTTCTGTACCAGCTTAAACTGAAATGGGCTCAAATTGTTGGGGTTTTTTTCCTTTCTATATATGTTTGTGCACATCAAGGGATTAGTTTTGTCCTTTTTGGCCTTTGTTTGATTAGCCTCAATAAAGCAACCATCCATATGGGGACCATTTTTTGCCTCTTGCTGATGGGCAGCACTTCAGTATTTTCCAGTTGAGGTGGGTCTGGGGCACAGGTAACACTGACGTGCTGCTGCTGCACATTTTTGGTAACAATGCAGTGCCAGGTGGGCCTTCCTCGGGGCCTTGTGCCACAGAACTGGTTCTCTCCTGCCTTTATTGGCATCTCAGGTAGCCCATTATGTGCTTTTAAAGATTCCACATTGTACCTGATGGCTGCCCTTTAACTTGTGCTGTCATAGGGTGGGTTTTTTTCTTCTTTTTCCATTTGTTTCCAGCTCAAAGCAGAAGTTCTTGAGTGTGTAGTTGATGCATTCTTGATCTGCCCCTTCTCATTGGGAAGTTTCCTGTTCACAATATCACGGGGTTGTGCCCGAGCTGCCAAATCACAGGATCACAGAATATTCTGAGTTGGAAGGGACCCACAGGATTATAGAGTCCAACTCCCAAGTGAATGCCCATACAGGGATTGAACCCACAACCCTGGTGCCATGGAGACCATGTTTTATCTATCTGAGCTAATCTCAGGGTAGTGTCATCTTCCCACTATCTAGACCATGTCACTGTGTTCCTCATCCAGTCTTTTCTTGTACACCTCCAGGGATGGCGACTCCACCACCTCCCTGGGCAGCCCATTCCACTGAGGGATCACTCTCTCTGAAAAAGCTCTTCCCAACATCCAGCATAAACCTCTCCTGGTGTAGCTTAAGGCCATGTCCTCTTGTTCTGGTGCTGCAGCCTGAGAGAAGAGATCCTCACCCACCTAACTGCAACCTCCTCTCAGGTAGAACAGCAATGAGGTCACCTCTGAGTCTTCTCCAGGCTGAACAACCCCAGCTCTTGCAGTCGCTCCCCATAGGGCTTGTCCTCCAGTCCTTTCACCATCCTTGTCACCTTTCTCTGGACTCTCTCAAGCAGCTCAACATCTTTCTTATCTGGGGAGTCCAGAACTGCACACAGCACTCAAGATGTGTTGACTTGTTCCACTTTCCATCAGAGATTTTACATAAAAATCATCCGTCTGAGGACTGATTTTTCAGCAACTAAACTGGAAGTCTTCCTTATAGCATCACTGTCTTGTTTTCTCTGTGAAATGGCAGAAAACAAAGCTGGAAAACTTGTGGAAAGGTCCATCCTGTTCCTCCATAGCAGGCTAACAGACAACCATCTATTTGCTTGTCAGATTGATGTCCACTGCTGTCACCTTAGAAAGGAACATCACAGTTATGTTTGGGCTTATTTTGGTGCATTAATGTCTTGACTGTTGTTTTGTTTGTAATCTTCTCTTTAGCTGAGTTTCCTTACCATAAAATCACTGTACTCACTCAATTTTATCCGTGTCAGGAAATATTTTCTTGCTTAACGTTGGACCAAATGCTTTATTAAAACTCATATAATAATAGAATTCATATTCAGGCTGGACATTAGGGAGCATTTCTTTACCAAGAGGGTGGTCAAACCCTGGGACAAAGCTGTCAGTGTTTGAGGCATCTGGATGATGCTCTGAGCAGTGTCTCAGCTTTTGGCCAGCCTTGAATTTATCAGGCACTTGGACCAGATGATCCTTGATCCTGTTTTGTTCCATACATCATGACTTCCTAATGTGATCATTCTGATGGATAATTGACTGGGTTCAATTTATTTTGTCCAGACACACCATCAGCCCAGTGCAGTTCTCTGTCTGGAGGGGGGAGTTGGATCCATGAAGGATGTATCCAAGCAACAGCTGTTCCTGTTCTCTGAAAACCTGCCTCGCTTTCTCTGGGGATACTGGGAAGGTGGGAATTCTGCTCTGAGATAACAACTGTGGTGATGATTTTTCTTCCCCTCAGGAGTCTCCTGTGCCTACGCCATTGCCAACCCCTCAGGCCACACCACCACCAACCCCACCTTCAGAACAGGAACTGCCTGAAGTCAGAACTCCGGAGTCATCTCCCTCTCCTACAGAAACGAGTGGGGCCGTTCGTGAGCGCGAAAGAATTAAAGAAACAGGTATTGAAAATACTAATTGAAGTTTAGAAGTAGCAAATATGCTTTAATCTACTGCCTTTAATTTTCTTCTTCAAAGCCATGTTATCTCTCAGGATAAATATTCTGGAGGCTATAATTCGAGTGGGAACCCAGGTAGTATGAAAAATATGGGCTAATTTATATAAAAAGCAAGCATCTTTTATTTGGGAGCAGTTCTGTTTTCAAACTTAATTCACATTTCTATGGTCTGTGTGATTTCCACCCTTCCCAAGCCCCTCCACAGTTTTGCATATCAGAAAAATAGCTGTGTTTTGCCCTTTCTTGTGTTTCTAAAGTTAAGACAAATGCAAACTTTTCAAGTACATGGAGAGCTTCCTAAGCACAGAACAGTCTCCTTTTTTCAAGGAAGTAAGAAATTGAGGTTTTATTCTGATTTCAGGTGCCAACACTGTATGTAGAATAAGCCATTCTTAATCTAGTCTTGTCTCCATAGCTATCAAAAGGTATCACAAAAACTAAAAGGGTTTAGTAGAACTGTCTGACTACGAGATTTTCTTCCTGCTTTCCTTTCTGATCCGAAATTTGGCTTCACCCCTGCAGGAGTTGGGATTCCAGCTGCCTCTCCTGTGGTTACCCCTGTCAACACACCTCCTACAGCAGCCACACCCAGCCCTCCTGCCTCGGAGTGGGGCTCCCACGCTGCCAAAATGGAAAATCCAAAGCCTCCAAACCCATGGGATGGTGCAGAACTTCCTCTGGAAGAGGAGAAACCCGGTCCTTTGAGTGAGGAACCATTCCATCCCCAGGCTGTGTGAGTTGAAGAGGCTGCATGGTTTTTTGATTTCTTAAAAACTTGGTATTCTTACTACATACACCCTCAAAGTGTCAGTAGAAAGAAATGCTTCATGTGTGTGTCAGGAGGCAAAGGGAAAAGCCAGGATTCTTTCTTTGGATTGCTTTATTTGTACTTTGTAGAAAAAATGTGGAATCAGGACCTTTCTCAGCTCCTTACTCATCTTCCTGCTGACTGTTGTGCTTAGTTAACTTGTGTTGTTACACCTGCCAGTAATAGATGTCATGACAATGAAATTATTGCATTATTGGCATCTTATTTTTTCTTTTAGCTCGTTGGGAATACACGTGGAAATTTCTGCTTAGAACCAGGAATGTATTAATCACAGAATTAACTGGGTTGGAAAGGGCTTCTGAGATCATGAAGTGCAGACTCTTACCTGGCACCACCTCATCAGTTAAACCATGGCACTAAGTGCCACATCCTGCCTGTTTTTAACATGATTTAGCCATGTTGGTTCTCAGGCTGTTCTGTAAAATGCTATGTCCTTTCATTTGAAAAAACACTTGTAAGTTAATTTCTTTTCAGCAGCGGATTAAGATTTTAGCCCACCTTGTTCAGGGTGTTTCAGTGTATCCATAAATGGGTGTTCTCACCTCACAGGGAGATGTCAGTGGCTAAGGATGAGGAACCAGAGGCCTTGATTTTCCCATCCCAGCAGTTTGCAGTGAGGCCCTCAGAGCCACTTCCATGCAATCCCCAGGTTCCATCACCTGTTCCTACAGTCAGCTCTGGAACATCCACCCAGGAAAGCAGCAGCACCCTCACAGAAAGTGAGACCACAGACAGGCCCATCTCGGAAGGGGAGGTGCTCTTCAGCTCTGGACAGGTGCTGGCAGCTGGAGGTAACCAACCAGGCACGATTTGAATCCATTTTTATTCTTTATGAACTCTTCCTGTCTCCTGAAGTGACATTTCAAACATTTTTCTGATTGAACTGAAGCATTAACCTGCTCCTTAACTTTCAGTTCATGAAGATTGAAGAGTCTCGTTGTTCTTTTTTATCTGTCTCTGAACAAACTGCTGCTGTTTATTCGTGGAAAAAAAAAAGCTTCAATCTGCTCTTTTGTCAAGAGATCAACTTGGAAAATACTTGGGAATTGTCATGCTTAAGTACCATGTGGCACTAAGTTTTTATTGAAAGCAAAGTGTAATAAATATGAAAAGAAATATGGAAATGTGTCTTTATAATAAACATGCAGCAGTAGGAATTTCCAGATTTACTGGAGCACAGTGTTGTAATTATTAAAGAATGTGGCTTTGTTTTATTTATGTTTTTTTAATAGTTGTAACACTAAACATTTTTCAGCCTTAGCAGAAGGAGGACTGCCTCTTCCAAACATCACTGAGAGCTTATCCAGCACTTTACGAGATGCCAATGAAATGGTAAGGAAACGTTTCCTGAAGGAACAGAGTTAATGTGGATTCCACCTTGGGCATCTTTATTAATTGGACCTGCTTTAAACATTTTCACTTCTGAAATGTCTGCTTTTAAACTGCACACACTCACCAGGAGTGTTGGAATTTCAGAACATCAAAGAAGAAAAGATGACATTATACAAGCTAATTTATATTTTTAGAAAAGCTGGATGATTTCTGCAGTTCTGTAGGTTAGAGAGTGCTAATACACATTTTTGTTTCTTTATTCTTTTTAGTTTTAAGGCATCCTAAGCAGAATAGAAGCTGTTTCTGCTTTGAGCCATCTTTTAATTGCTTGTGTGATTAAATTATTCAGGTGGGTTCGCTGAGGCTGGGGTAGCTCAAGCTGCTTAAAACATCAATTTAGTTTCTTACCTGATACCTGCTTTAGTCTCTTGTCCCAAAGTCAAGGTATTCTACATTCCCTTTTTATTTTAGCACTTTCCCTCAAATGCCTGGACTTTCCCTCTCTGGTTTTGTGCAATGCTCAGTGGGACATAGCTGTGATATAAATGCTGGTTAATTCCTGAGTCCAGCAGGCAGAAATGCCATGTCCTGCACCAGGAGGAGCAGCTCTGTGCTGGGACAGGCTGGAAAAGAGCTCTGCAGACAGAATCTGAGGAGCCTGGGGGACAAGTTGGACGTGGCTTAACCGTGGACAGAAGGCCACCACCATCCTTTCCTGCACTGGGAAGGGCATTCCAAGCAGAGCAAGGACTGGAGAGAGAGAGAGAGAGAGAGAGACTCAAGAATATTGTGTCCAGATATGAACTCTCCAGTGTAAGAAGGATAAGGATTTACTGGAGTGAGTCCAGCCCAGGGCTGCAGAAATGGCTGAGGAATTGGTGTGTCTGTGACACTGTGAGAGCTCAGGTGGTTCAGCCTGGAGAAGGGAAGGCTCAGGAGGGATCTTACCAATGTGTATAAACACATGGAGGAAAGAAGGAGGGAAGAGCCAGACCCTTCTGAGTGGTGGCCAGTGAAAGACAGAGGCAGTGGACACAGGTTGAAATCCATGAAATTCTTTTTAAACTTGAAAAACGTTTTTATTTTGTGGGTGGCCAAACACTGAAAGAGCTGCCTTGAGCAGAACAATCTCCACAGATCTCTTCCAAGAGCCATGAGGGAAGTTTAAATGTTCAAGAGTAGGAGCCCACTTTTCTTCTCCCTGCCTCCTTCCTAAACATTTCTACACATCCCTGGCCATACTCTGCCTGTGTAGCCAGATCATTGCTAGCAAACAGTGTGTGTGAGGATTTAACTGTTTCCTCGATCTTTGGGGGCCTAAAGAACTCTGTTCTCTAAGTCTTGCAGTCTTTCATATCAAATAAAGACTCTGTGTGTGTGTCTGGGGGGAGAAGAAAACAGTGTGTCATCCGTTTGCTTATTTTTAAATGCCTGAATTTTCACGACACCTTTTTTTCAGTTAAAACTGTTACAACACCCTGTTTAAAAAAACAACAAAAAAAAAAAGCTTAGTTGTGAGTTAAAGTAAGAATGATTCAAGTTCCTACTACAACCAGTTTTGGATCATGTATTACGTTACAGGTTAGGTAACAGGTGATAGGTTGGACTCAATGATCTCTATGGTCTTTTCCAACCTTACTAATTCTGTGATTCTGTGGGTTTTATCTCTTTGTTTTAGGATGATGATCCCCCAAGTGAAGGACAAGTGGTGAGGAGACTGGGTAAAGGGTATCACAGGGATCCTGTCCTGACCCTTTTAGCCAAAATAAATCAAGCACCTGTTTCTCCACGAGAAGCAATAGACCATTCAGAGGTAACTTAGTGTCCTTTGCTTTCCAGTTTAGTAGTTTTAAAGTGGCGCTTTCCTACTCAAAAGTAGATAAAATATTTCAAACTTATCCTTCCAGTTGACTGTGGAACAGGTTCATACACTTGATTCCCTGCTGGAAGTGATCCCACTTCTGTTGGCCTTGTTCTTGTGTAAAACTCATTAAAAACACTCAAGACTTGAGGGTTGTTATAAACAATCTGTACATAACATCACATGTAGCAAGTTTTCAAGGTATTTATGTGACTGTTCCCAGGTACCAGATTTCTCCTGTCACTTTAAGTACCAGGGAATCTTCTTTCCCTTCAGCAGTACAGGTGGAATGTTTAACAGGAGAAGTGCACTGCACTTAACAACCATAAGAATGTTTGAGGGAGGTATGAAAAATAACTCAGCACTTTGCACACGCTGTTGATACTGATCATGGAACAAAATCTCAAAATATTCCTGGTCAGTTGGCAGAAAAAACAGACTAAGAAAAATGCAACTATCTGCATCACAAAGGACAGAAGTAATTGGTTTTGGGTCACACATTTAAGTCTTTTCTCTGTGGAAAAGAGTAGTTTGGGCTGGGGGTTTATTCCAGCTGACATGGAGGAATGCCTGAAGGAACTGAGCTTCGAACCTTTAGTTACAGCACATCTTGCTTTTTGTGGTTTTACTGATGCATGTGCAGTTTCTTCCTTCTGTCTTGGGCAGTTTAGCTAAATAATCACTAACTCGACTCACTCCCTTGACTGTTCCTTTGTCTTTCTTTATTTTGCTAATGAGCTCCGGTGGATGGCCTTGGCGAAAAGCTTTCCACAGTGTCAGCTCCCAGTCTGCTGTAATTGCAGTGACATTTTCTCATCAGCACTGCCAATTACAAACGCACCTCTAATTTGCTTTTCCCCTTTTCCATAGCCACGGGCTGCTTGGTTTGTCCTAATAAACTCCCCCCAGGTTTGTGTGCAGGCGTCCCTTCTCCTCTGTGAGAGGAACAATGTTCTGCTGGGTGTTCCTGCCTTGGGATGATTCTCTGCACACCTGGGGGGGGGGTGTGTATTCTGCCTGGTTTCCTGCAGGGAAGCTGGCTGGTTTTTCCCTGCAGCTTTGAAAATCAGAACCCAGAGAACCATCCCTATTTTTAAGTGCCCTCCAAACCTGTTTAAAAATGGAACCTTTTAGCTGACGTGCAGCACAGCAGAGAGTCAATAGCTTTTAGATGCTGCCGGTGTTTCAAGGTCAGAGAGTCAACAGTGGCCAAATCTATAACATTGGAAAAGGCAACTTGGCTTCTGATCATGTTGGGACACCACAAACAAAATAAATGATGTTTGGCTGCAAGAGCCCCTTTTTTCTGTCTGGGTTTGGAAGAAATACAGTGTGTTTTAACACCTGCTGTTCTGATGTTGGTGTTCTCTGCAGGATTCTGATAACAGTGTGGGGGAGCTCAGTGAAGGTCAAAGGCCGAGACTGACCAGAGCAGAAGAGAGGATCCTGATGGGCCATTCCATTTACGTGGAGCATCCAGGTGTTGGGAGCTCTGAGCACAGACCACCCCCAGGGTTCCGTTCTGCATCCCCAGGGCAGCTTGCCCAAATTGGAGGTACAGTTACGCTGTTACTTCTTCTCTGGGGTGTTTAGGTGAATTCTGAGGGTTTTCTCTAACAGAATTGGTTCAGAGAATATGTTCAAAATGCCAAATTTATCCTTATTCTGACCATTTTGGATGGAGGTTTTCCTAGGACAGGAATTAACACCAGCAATTCAAGCTGCTGCTCTCTGTCCCCTCTTTGCTTTTGTCACTCCCTCCTGGTGATACTGCAGTGTCTCATACATGGCAACATATTTTAGCTTCATATATTCCTCTAATGACAGGGAAATTCATATTTTCCCAGTTGGAGAACTGAGGCACAAACATTTTACAGAGCAGGGCGGGGTAAGTTGCTGTGGTGAACCAGGGGAACTTTTCAGTTGAAACCAGTGATCCATCCTTCCTCTCCTGTATTTTTTATCCCAGTTTCTGCAACGTTATCTGAAAATGTCCATCCAGACTTGTTTAATTGAACTGCTGCAAGCATGTGGAAACTCTTTGTTGACTGTGGTTTTAAATGTGTTTAAACTAAACTGAAATAATTATTAAGCTGTTGCAACACAAACGTGGTTGCACTGATTCATCAAAAATTGTGTAAATTGAAGTGATCAAAAAGCTGGTTTTCTGTCCTTTTAATTTTCACATTTATGGATTTGACAAGGGAAGCACATCTCACATTATTAACCCTTGACCAGTAGGAGGTGGATTGAAATTGAATGTGCTCAACACATGGCGAAAACAATCTTGGAGAAATAAGAATATTTGCCTGGTTTTGAAGTGATAAACATTTGAACTCCTGTAACCTTTCAAAGTAGCTGTGAGCCAACATTTTGGACCAGCTACACCAGTGTCAGCCTTGAACATATGTTCTGGTAAATTATATATTGTCAAACTTCTACTTGAAAGTAGTTTGTTGAATATTATTTGGTTACGTGAGACTCCCTGGGGTAAGTAATTTCTCAAAGTCACTTGTTTAACTCTGTTGTTAGAGGTCAGTCAGCACTAAGGACACTGTGATGAATAAATCAATGATCTAAATCATCTGATGAGATGAGGGATGAGGGGGAACAGAGTTTAAAACTAAAAGAGGAGAGATTTAGATTAGATTTTAGGAAGGAATTCCTGGCTGTGAGGGTGGTGAGGCCCTGGCACAGGTTGCCCAGAGAAGCTGTGGCTGCCCCATCCCTGGGAGTGTCCAAGGCCAGGTTGGAGCAGCCTGGGATAGTGGAAGGTGTCCCTGGCCGTGGCAGGGGGTGGCACTGGAGGAGTTTTAAGGTCCCTTCCAACCAAACCATCCTGGGATTCCATGATTCTGTAAGTGCTCAGGATATGGAGTTAGAAGATGCCTATTAATGGGAGAACTTTTCTCTGGGGTTATCTGCTCCTTACCCTGATTCTCCTCAGCGTGTCTTGTATAACATGTTTGGATCTCCTCTACATCTGTTTTTTAATTAATTTAATTTAATTTAGGATGCCCTTTGACCGTCCTGTGAATAGCTCACACTTTTCAAACCCTGCCTGTGGTGATAATCTACAAGCACCACATTTCTCCACTGGTTTTTTAAGCTCAGCTCTCTAAATCTCATCGTGTATTGTTTTTGTAGTACATTTTTGAGAGGAGAAAAGTGCTCTTCACTGACTACCCCAGGGGAATGCCCTGAGCTTTTACACCATCTGTAATAAACCCAGACTGAGCTCTGTTGCATTCTTAGTGCATTTTTAGTGTCTCTTCTCTCCCTCCTCACCTCTGAGCACAGCACAGTGTTCCTTGCATTGCTAAGGAAACAACACGGTCTAAAAGCTCAGATCTGCCTTCAAGACAAGAGTGTTTCCATATCAGGAAGGAACAGAAAATCTTGTTTCCAAGTCCTTTTTTTTTTTTTTTTTAGTGAAGTCAGCACTGATTAGGGAACTGTTCTTGGAGGGAGGATTTGGAGGGGAGAAGGAATGATCTGTAGTGGTTTCCACTTTCCTACCAAATCTTTTTTACCTGCCCACTGGTATGTGAGATTGCCAGTCCCATCAGCTATTTCCTGATGGCCACAGCAGTTACAACACAGCTCCATCATTTTATTTGCTAATTACTTTTAGGGTTAAAATCAATTAATCATTACATCAATGGGTGCCGAAGTTCACATATTTCAGGTTGTCCATCCCTGTACGTAGAACCTTGCAGTGGATACTCAGCTTCTCTCTCAGAATGAATCGCTCACAGGTGTAAAAAATCCGTGGATTTTGTGTCTGTGGGTTATTTTCAGTTTTGTGACGAGTTTTTATTCGTAATATGGGAACAAGATGTCCATTTGTGGGATGGAGCAGGTGCTGCTCGTGTGGCTTCACAGCAGCATCTTTGATGATCAGTCACTCATAAATCCTTGTTTTCAGTGCTCGAAGTCATGGATAGAAAAACCAACATGCAAATGAAATGTGGCACACGCAGTCTTAAAGTGAACAATAATTACAGTTAATTAAGCAATGATTATAGTTAATTAGGCTTAAAATTCATCCGTTGGCTCTGTATGGTAGCAGAAGGCTAAAGTTAGTTCAGGAGCTGTCAGTACATTTTTCATAAAGATGCTTTACACACTTGCAGGCTGCAAAAGCATGACAAATGCTGGATTAGGGAGCAAATTATCCCTTTAAAATAGACCATATACAGGTTTCTTTTAATGCACACAACAGTGAAGCATTTTCCTGGAGCCTTTCCAGTCTCTTTGCAGTGAGTGGGATAAAGCTCGTTAAGCAGACAATGGCATGATGAACTGCACAGCTCTGAAACCCTCAGAAATGCTGCCCCATTAGAAATCTACAGATGATAAAACTGATTTATTTTTTCAATTTCCACACACTCGTATTTCTTATTTCCTTTCTTTTCCCCACGGGAGCAATTGAGGGGATATACAATGAGCCATGTAAGGAGGAAATTAGTCTCTCTAACACTGCACGTCTCAATGTGGAATTTTGAAAGGCTGCACGTTCTGACACATGGGCTGACCAGGTGATTATTGCTCCAACTCATCAAGGAATTTTTTTGTTCTTTCTCTCAGCAGAAATTCTTGGAGATGCAGACACAAGTCGTGGTCCGATGGTTTTGGCTGAACTGGAGTCACAGCCAGAGTCAGGTGCTGTTCTGCCAGCAGCCCAGCCAAGCTCCAGAGTGACACCACTCTCGGGGGATCTGTCCCAGGTAAACTGGAAGGATTTTTTCTGTGACTATTCAGAAAGACCAAACTGAAACGTTTCAAAACAAAATTTTCCCGTGTCACTGTCGTGGCTGACATTAGAGACCTGATGCATTTTCAGTGACAAGTTCAGCTGGAAACTGGACTCCAAAGTAGGTGTGTGGAGCACTACTGACTGTGTTTCCTGTGCTGGGATCCCTACAACACCCTTTCTGTTCAGCTCAGACCTTCTCTGTTACCCTTTCTGCACTTCCTCATAGCTTTGTTTGTCTCAAGAATCCAATTCTGTAAATAGTTCAGAAGGGGCATTCCAGTGTTCTTGGAGCACAGATACAGAAGAACAACATCATGGATATAGGGGAGAAGAAACAGCAATAGAGATTTGGCCTCACAAGTTATAACCCATTAATTCAGCATTTCAGAAGTTTCATTTGTCCTGGCAGGGCCAGGGTTGGAAAGGCAGTGAGGATAAGGTACCTCAGAGCACTTAAAGGTGGAGGAACATTCTATTGATCTCTGCTCCAAACCTAGACAGTTAATTTTTTGCTACTTTATTAGAGTGTGCTGTTACCTAGAGATGATCTACTTGGTAACTAGAAGGAAATTCAAATAACAAGTTGCACAAGCTAAAAGTGGGGTGACAGACTGTTCTCTAATATGTGAAGCTTCACAGTGTGTTTGCAAGTAATTATATACTTCCCATGGTTGCTGTGGCCGTGGATAAATTCTGCCCTTCCCTGGGGTTCTGTATTAAAAGTAACCTCATATGTCTTGTACTGACCTGTCTTTGGGGTTATACTTTTGACCCTTGATATATATCATGCTATTGGTATCTTAAATACCTCACCTGGAGGGATCTGTTTGTTGCCTCTTCAAAGAGGATTTTAAGTGTTACGCCTCTTTCACTCTGAGATCACCAGAACATACTATTTTTTTGGAATGACTGATCACAGGCAAAACTGAATTCTGTGACCACTGGGTCTGTTGGGGTGAACGAGGTTCACATCCTTGCTGTTGTTTCACTGGTCAAAAGTAGCAGGGACAGAGGGGATAAAACAAGATTCCTTCTTTTAGCCCCATTATTTGTGATAAAGAGAACCTGCATCTTGTGCTCTGGAGAATCAGCTGATGGGGTTTGAATTGACTTTTGTTTGCCTGGGTACAGGGAAATGAGGATGTATCATGTGGAAGATTGCCCATGTACAGTTTTATTTAAGCAATCTGAGGTGATCTGGCATGGTGTCTTTCACAGTTATACATTATCTTAGTCCTTATATGTAGGTACTTATACATTATCTTAAGAAACTTCTTCTTGCATCTGAACCTTTAGTGTGGGGGTGTTTTGCCTTCTGGTATGTAAAACTAATAATCCCTGTGCCAGATGATTTGAAAGCTTGTTTTGACAGCATCTCTCTGCCATGTGACAATGAGGAACTTCTCCCCTCCTTTCAATTAGGGATGGCATCTGTATTCACCTCCACGGATCTGCTTTGTCACCTGCCTGTAGGAAACAGATCTTCTGCAAAAATAATACCAGCTTAAAAGAGAGCAAGAGGTACCCAGGCTCCCAGAATGATTCATTCATTCTGTGCAATGATTAAGGCAAAGAATCACTTTAAACTTCTTGAACAATTTCCTCCCAGATTCGTCACTGACTCTCACATCAGTTGCTCCACATTTTGTTTTTCATCTCCAGGCAGCATTTGCCTCCGTTGGGATTAATCTGTACCCTCTGTGTACAAAGCCAGGAGACAAATCTATTCAGGAGCAAAGAGATGTGGAGCTGCCAGATGTGTCCCACTTGTCTGTTCCCTGGCACTGGTGTGTAGGTCAGGTTTGGACCAGTGGAAAGAGCACGAAATTTTCACATTTTAGTCATGAGATCCATGTGGTCACCCACTCCAAAACAAATGGCTTAAGTCATCCAGGAATTTTCTTATCTACCCACATTCCTTGGCAGCTCCTCCATTCCTGGCATTAGATTTTTTTGTTGTTGGTTTTTGCGATTTATATGTGCTTTTAGCCACTGTCAGCCAGAAATCCAGACTAAATGCATCTTCAGTTTGACCCCTTCTGTCCATTCTTGTGCAACAATACAGGAATTGACTGTTGTTTGTGGCTGCTTTGCCCCCGTGCTCTTAGAAGCTCTAAGAAGCAGGAGAAGGACTGGGAGGAAGCTGAGCTCTTCCTATGCCAAATAAATCATTCTGATCATGGGAGGGACAGGAGCACTGAAGTCATATTTGTGTGGCTAAACATTCCAAGGATGGTAAATCTGAATCATTTGAAGCCCCAAATGTGTTGTTAAAAACATTAGAAGATCAGTTGTTCGCAAAATATTCTCATTATATTCTTTTATAAGTATGAATGTTTATATCCAATCCACATTTTTCAAGTGGGATTGTCACTTTGGTATTCTCATTAGCTTTCTTTTTTTTTTGTGTGTGTGTTTCAAAAGACATGGTTTTTTAATCTTCAGGAATGCATAATTGTAGGTTATGTAGGTGTTATCTCTCAACTTCTGTTTGCAGCTCAGCTCAGTTTAAACTGGTTTGTGATTTGTCTTGTTAAAAATCTAACAGGAAAACAAAAAAACCCCTCCAACCCTACTTCAAAACAACACCTCCACTTCAGATGGGCCCATGGGTGCTGTTGTGCTGCTGCCATTTAATGTTCTGTAACATTGGATCACGTTTCCACTGGACCTTTCTGCTTTAGGAAAATAACCTCAACTCCTTCTCATCTTCTCAGAGCCGGGGATGTAACACTGAGGGAACGGTTCATCTTTTTGTTCCTTCTGGGTTTTGTAACACTGGCTTCAATGGTTGCTGAATACATGAGAAGCCGTGTCATCCTTGGGGAGATTCCTGGTGTCACTGGAGACAGGTGTGAGCTGAAAGGAATGGGAAGCCCTGGTCACAGAGTTGGCACCAGGTTTTGCCATCATGAAAACTTTCTGCATCTGGATTTTCGGCTGTTTGTTTCTCTCAGGGCCTCCACGATAGCAGAGGGTTTCTCTTACCCTTCTTTCTCTTTCCTTTGCTTCCTTTTTTTTTAGGTTTTGGGGTACAAAATACCGCTGGGGCTTTGTCATCAGGCCTTCAAGAGAATACCAGTGCCATTGCTTCTCAGGGCATAGGATTCTCTGAAGTCTGAGCAATTCTTCCTGTAGACTCCAGACACTGTGGTGTCCAAACATCTGTGCTCTGTCTTGTGTTCCTCCTGAAGTCCTCATAAAAAAATCACACTGTCCACAGAATCATCAGAATAACTGATGGAATCACATTTGTCTGCCTTAAGGGAATGCTTAATTCTTGCAGATAGGCAGAGAGTGACAGGACCAGGGGCAGTGGTTTTAAACTGACAGAGGGCAGGGCTTGATTAGATGTCAGGAAGAAATTCTTGGCTGTGAGGGTGGGGAGGCCCTGGCACAGGTTTCCCAGAGCAGCTGTGGCTGCCCCATCCCTGGAAATGTTCCAGGCCAGGTTGGACGGGGCTTGGAGCAACCCTGGACAGTGAAAGGTGTCCCTGCCCATGGCAGGGGCTGGAACAGTTTGATTTTTAAGATCCGTTCCAACCCAAACCATCCTGGGATTCTGGAACTCCATGGCTCTGCTTTGCACTTCTCAGATTTCCTGTCTAAGTGTGGTGGAATGTCCTCGGGCCACAAGTCCTGTTCCAGTTAACACATAAAATAACAAACAAACTTGACAAATGTGTCTCCCCTTTTTAACATGCAAAGCATTTGTTGCTTCTAAGAAACTTCCCCTATGGGCATTGTTGCAGTCCTGGGTCCTCGAGAGCATTTCAGCAAGAGTGCAAAATGGTTTTAAAAGCTGGGCCAAGAAATTTTAGACTTGGCCTGGGCGTTCCAACCTCAACTTTCTCTTGTCAGTCAGGAGGGTGATACCAAGGGAGAAGTCCTGGGTGTTGAAAAAAGCCAGGGAAATCTTATGTTCTTTCCGCCACATGCTTTGAGTAAAAATTGAGGGTCTCCCTTGTCTTCAGGTCTAAGTGGCACTTTGCCATCCATACCTGCTGCTCCCAGATGTTTGTCTGGAGGGAAGAGCGTGGCACCAGGCTGAGTGAGAGCAGAATCCTTTTGAAGTCAAAAGGAAAGAGAACAAGTGCACGTCCTTTAATGAATCTTTAAAATCCTCTTTGGATGTTTCTTGAAGCTCCACGTAATCTTGCTGTGCTTTTTGCATCAAAAGTCAGGTTTGTAATATGAGTTTAATGTGTGCTGCACAGGAGGAAAGCCAAGGAGCTGCACAAGCTGAGACTGTGAGACCCCGAGTTGTTCACGTGAGAAGAAAGTCTGAGGAGACGCAGCAAGAAGGTAAATCAATGTCAGTAAACAAAACAGTTCCCTCCATTTAGCACATCACTTTTAAATATTATTGTGTACTGGGGTATCCCTGGAAGTGTCCAGGGCCAGGTTGGACACTTGGAGCAACCTGGGACAGTGGAAGGTGTCCCAGGCCATGGCAGGGGGTGGAACAAGATGATCTTTAAAGGTGCCTTCAAGCCAAACCGTTCTGGGATTCTGTGAAATGTGTCTGTATGTCTGTCATCAGAACCCTTACAATTAAGTATTTCTTTAAATTTGTGTTTGCCAGTAGCATTACAATGTGTGTTTTATGTAGTCAACTGAATCTTAATTGCTTCCTGGGAGGCTGTTGAGCAGAAATATTCACAATGTTGTGATAGAAGGGAGAGGCTCATACACCTGAGAAAACTACACAAGAACTGAAAGATGGTACATACTGAGGTAAGATATGCAAATGTGGGGGGAAATAGAGATTTTCAATGTTCAAATGACCTGGTTTGAGATGGACTTCAGGCTGGTGGGTAACAGACACACGAGGGAAGGACACCAGGTATTGTCTCTGCTTTTTTTTTTGAGATTAACTGTTTGTTTAAAGTGTTCGGGGTGATGAAAGAGAGGGAAAAAATATATTTTGTTTGTGGTAGTTCAGCAGACTTTGCACATTACTGCCATGTTTAATTGTTTCAGCAGATAAGAAGTTTGTGATGGTGCTGGAGTGAGATATTTACCAGTTCTAATCTTACATTTTAAGAACAGACTCTAAGAACATGCATGTCTGCAGTATATGCAATTATAATTGCTCCACCCTAGCACAGACGAAATTCTTCCTTCAAGCCCTTTTTAAAAATAATTCTTTGAAGTTCTTCCATTTAATTTTCCTCAAAACCATCTATTCGAGTTGAAATTCTGAGGGAATTCTTTTGCTTCAAATATTTATAAGTGGTAAGTTGAGCCCCCAGGCCGCTGTTGTTGGTCGTGGGACTTGGAACCTAATTTCAAAACTGTGGTTTGCATACGAAGAAAGTCATTAATAATGTAAAAAATTATCCATGGACTATGAGTGGAAAAGCTTTCAGAACTGGAGTGGCATAACTTGGTGCACATCTTTTATTTCCCTAAACTGGAACACAAGGAATTTGGGCACAGTCCCAACTATGTCTGTGTGTCAGCTGAGAACGTGTGACCAGGAGATGGCAGCAGGCAATTTTCTTTGAGATGAACCAAAAAGAAAAACAACAAAAAAACCCAAGATGATTTATATACCAGGATAATTTAAATCTCGTTCAGGGTATACTTATTTAATGAGCCAATAAAAATCTAGAGGATTTGGAAATAGAAACAACTGTCTGTCAGTTTGAACCAGAAGGTCTTGTCTCCATAAGCTTTGCCACTGAGAACTTAATCAGGCAAAAAGCTGAGGGTAAAAATTAATAAGAAGCACTGGGAAAAAAAATAAAAGGAAAACTTGCAACATAAGTGTAGGTGGGTTTGAGTAAATGCAACATTTTAAAATCAAGCACATCTGTTACTGTAAGTTCAAAGCACCCTGTTTATAAAAACTTCGTGTCAGGTATGGGATAGCAGGGGACAGGGAATATTTTCCTGGAAATGGAGAAGCATTTTAGAAGCATTTTGGATGCAGGACCACTTAGATACTTTTTCAGCCTTTAAAGGGTGAGTGGTTGGATTGGTATTTGAGCTTGGGAAATCTAAAGCTCCGACGTGGAGTGTTGGGAGGAAAGGGAAATGGATTTGGACTTAAAGTTGAACGTAAAAAAAAAAAAGGCATTTTTACTTAAATGATAAATACACATGCCAGAATTTGATTAATCAGAATTTGATTCATCTTTCTATGGCCATGAATGTGGATGTGATGGAGCTTTCTTTTGTTGTTTAAAACATTTCTTGTGGTCTGCAGTGAACATGTGTTTTTACTGAGAGAAAGTTGATTGATGGCTCCTAATGAAAGCTGAAGTTCAGTAGGACTGCTGCAATATCATGCCTGAAAGGGGAAAGTCTCCTGAAAGTTACAACTGAAAATCAAGCCTGAATGTATTATTAATTGAAATGTGTGCCTTGTGTAGACATACTGGAGACAGTGGTTTGAGAACATATAGTTGTAGTGCATAATATCCTTGCATATATATTTTTTGGCTTTATAATACCCTTTAATCTTTGGACCATTCTTTCATATATCTTCATCCATTTAATGTGATAGTAATTGTTGTGGTTGGTTGAATGCACATCCTTCCAGAATTGAAGCATTTTTCAGGCTTACATTAAAGGGATTCAGGGTTTTTTAAATTAAAATGAAAGAACAGGTGGCAATGTTTGGCTGCAGAGCATTTTTAAACTTTAATATCAGCAGCTCAGAACCAGAGGTAGATGCATCTTCACTTCATTATTTTTTCTACAGCACAGGCTCTCACAGTGTGACCTGGAGAGCACAACTCCGTGAGAGTTATTCCTTTTTATCTCCAGCTGGTGAGTTATACTCAGGCAGCCAGAAGTAGATGGGAAAGTAATACTGGGACACCAAGGAATTGGCTTTGTTGCCACAGAGCCATTGCACAACTGCTTGTGCAGGAGGTGATCAGTGCAACAGATGAGTAAGAAGACAAGAAGCCCTTAAAACAATCTGTATGTGAAAACTAAAGCTTCCCCAGCCCTTGCTACCCCTGTGTCAACCCTGACGTGATGATGTATTGAAAGCTGTAATACTGAAAATATGGCTACAGCTAAATACTTCTTTGTCTCTCCTCCTCAGCCAGGAGTTGCTCTGAGTTTAGGTTTTGGGTTATTTTTCCTTAAAACTCTTGTGGCGTGAGGCAAATCCGTAACAGATGCTTCAAGGAAGGAAGAAGATTAGGATAAGGCTAAAGGTCTTTCTTTTTTTCTTAGAACTGGAACTGTTTTGGTCAAACTCAATGACTGTTCTACTGAAAGTTTACTTTTGCCTTAATATCCTGCTGTTTCTTTTCTTGGCCTGAATTTCACTAAAGGCTTTTACTGAGCACCCTGAAAGCAGCAGCCAGTGAAGCAAACCAGAGCTGCTCTTCTCTCACTGGAGAGACACCCACCACAGCCTGAGAGGCAGAAATAGTTTGTGTAGCCTGCACTGCTCTCAGAATTTAACTAATTTCTCAGAGAAGATGCTGGAAAGTGAAGTGATGGGATCACTTAGCTGTAAATTACAGCCTTTTTCAAGCAAGTGTTTTATGTAAGTTTTTCAGTGCTGCTTCAGAATTCTTGTCACAGACTCACGGAGTGGTTTGAGTTGGAAGACACCTTAAAGACCATCTCATTCCCACTCCTCAGGGACACCTTCCACTAGCCCGGATTGCTCTGAGCCCCGTCCGACCTGGCCTGGAGCACTTCCAGGGATGGTTTGGGTCTCTCTTGCCTCTGGTTTTCCCATCCAGTTACCTTGCTGTGCTATCATTCAGTTAATATATTTTACATTTGGGCAAGTCAGGAAATGCAAAGCAGCGTTTCCCACAGAAACTCTGTCTTCTGTAAAGAGATTTTAGGGGCTCCAAGTGGATTGGAACACCAGTCCTCCAGGAGTTTTGTTTTGTTCTGCTCGTGTCCACAGGAGTTACACGATATCCCATGCAGTAGAAAACATTCATCTGAGCAATGAGTGTGTGTTTTGCATAATATTCCACATGAAATCCTCAGTAGCCACACATGAGATTTTCTAGTTTGAGTTACTGTAAGTCAATATTTAGCTGCGCTACAGTACATTTGGAGCAGGAGTTTTTAATTTCTTGGCTTTTGTCAGTATTATTTATCTATTAACAAGCATCATTTATATCTGTGGTTGCTGCTTTTCCCATGGAGTTACTCCAGTTATTTTCCAGACAAAACCTTCAAACAGAAGTTGGACTTTTCATAGCTTAGGGCAAAGGCTTGTGGGGATTTGTTACTGTGGTTGATGATGTCCTGCAGCTTCAAGTTTGGGTCATCAGGGACCAAGCCCCTGGGGCTGCTGGCTGTGCACACCTTTGTACCCATTCCCAAAAGGTCTCTTTCTGGGAAATGATCCTCTGGTCCCATAGACCTCTGATTTTTTTTTTCCCCTCGCTCACTTGTGCTGAAGTTGTGAAGAACAGGAACTATGAGCAGGTGAAGCACAACTCTCTCTGGTGTGTTTTCTAGACTCCTGGAATGGAATTTGATTTCTTTGAGGCATCTGAATGATTTGAAATCCAAGTAATCAGGTGGAGGAATAAACTAAAACAAACAAGAAGACACAGTTTATGCTTAAGAGTGAACCAAGCAGGCTGATGTTGCCCTGCAGTCTGAGGGTGCCATGCTCAGGGAGAAGTCATTCTCCTCTGGAGACCTTTTTCCTGCATACATCAGGGGTTTGTTCACTTGGCAAGTTTCTTCAGCTTCTGAGAGTTCTTCTCTTCCTGCAGCCCTGCTGAAGTGTCACAGAGGGATGCAGCTCTCACTGCTGCAGTGTCATTGCTGTGACCTTGTATTGAGGGAGGTTTGTGCAAAGCTTGGGCAGGTGAAAGCACTTCACAGTTGCTTCTTTCTCCTTTTTGCTCAGTTCTTTGTGATGAAATAGGTTTATTTTGCTGAGGTTCAGAGTGTATTCCTGTACCCAGCCCCTCCTTGGGTCTGTCCACAGCTAGAGGGGTTTTCAGTGAAATTCCAGAGCCAGTTGGGTTTGTTCCTTCAGAAGGGGAAAGAAAAACTTACTCAAACTGACACGATCACCACTTAAAGTGTTACTTCCTGTGGAGTCTGTTGAGTAGTTAGAGTTTTTACTGGTCTTTATTTTAGATTTAGTGGGGCTCAAAGTAAATACAGTCCAAACCTCATCTGATTCCGTCTTCAAGCCTAGATTTTGGAGGGTTGCAGGTGATCTCACACAGTGGCCTGTGGCATCCCTCAAATCGCTTTTTAAAGTTCAGAGCAAGACAAAATTCTCAGGTTCTGAGGATCTTCTGTTCCAAAGTATTTGTTAATAATATAAAAGATTTAACTTCCAAATTATTTAGAATTCTTTTTAAAAAATTTAATTCATGATTGCATTGACTTTTCAAACACCTGGGACAACCTGTGGGAGCCAAAGCAGCCCAGACTGTTCTGCACCACTGCAGAACTCCATTCCTTCCCTTTGTGCTAGTTAAGGGGGTTTTGATGATTGTTTGATTGGTTTGGAGGTTATTTATTTGTTTTGTTTCAGGGTTTTTGGTAGCTTGTACCTCTCTTGGCCAGGCAGAATTCTCATTTAAAGGGGTTACCTCTTGCTGCTGCATATCCACCCTTAAGGGTTGGAATGTAGCAGCTGAGAGCCCTAAATTGCTATTTCCACTTTGGCAAGCTACCTTTGATCTCCCAGCAGTTCCAGTTTTAGTTGCATAAATCCATCTATTGTCAGCCTGTCTGGGGGTCAAGCTCCAACGTGATGCTTTTTCTTTTGTGCAAGATTCTCTCGTGTGGTGGTGGATCAGCTGGAGCTGCTGTGGATTGAAAACAGGGGATGGTCTTGATAACAATTCATTAAATACAGTCTCGGATCTCCTGGACACTCACACCCTCCTCCCCAGCCTGTGGAAAGTGTTGTGCCAGGGCAGCCTTTTCTCACAGCCTGTCCAGGATTCGTAAACACGCTGGGATCTGACTGAAGCAGCTTTGTATTGGGGATTATGATTTGTATGCACTTTTACAAACTTACAGTAATTGCTGCTGCCTTCATTGTAAAGAGCAAAAAATAAACACACACAATAAAACCCCTTTAATGGGCACTGATCCCACTGGCACTGATCTTGAGCGACTCTGAATAAAAGCAGATGGTAGCAGGCTGACTAGGCTGACCTGCTTTCCCCTTTCATGCAAACATTGCTTATATAAATGGGGGACACACACAAAAAACTTAATGGGCTTGGGCAAGCCACCTAAGGACAGAGACTCCCCATGTACTTAATGCTTACATCAGCCCCAGGGCTGTTTCCAGTTAGTTCTTCTCTGGAGGGAGAAGTTTCTCACAAATTAGTGGTTCCACAGCTCTGAGCCCATGGTTTAATAAGAAAGAACTGATGTGCATCTAGAAAGTGAGTGTGCTCAGCTGTTCTGTGGCCTGTATGTTGTGGAAAAGGACCACAACAGTCTCTCTTGAGCCTGCTGCTCGTTTACAGATGTATAATTGAGTCTGGAGTCCCTTTGCACATCATCCTCTGTCATGACGTTGTGAAGTGGCATTGGATTTTTAGGGGCTTGGACTGCTTTAATTCCCATGCCTGTTTGTTAGCAGTGATGGTAAATGAATTCAAATTGATATTCCTGGTTGTTCTAAACGATGTCCTCAGTGTGTCACTGTAACAGGATGTGATCAGGGGGCAGGGGCACCTCTGTTGTGGAGACAACACACAACTGGGGCTGCTCAGCCCTGAGGTGAGAAGGCTCCAGGGAGACCTTAGAGCCCCTTCCAGTGCCTGAAGGAGTCAGAGAGAAAGGAAGAAGATGGAACTTTTCTGTGAGCAGTGAGTGACAGGATAAGGGGGAATGGTTTTAAACCGAAAGGGGCAGGGTTGGATGGGATATTTGGAAGGAATCCTTGACTGTGAGGGTGGTGAGGCCCTGGCACAGGTTGCCCAGAGAAGCTGTGGCTGCCCCATCCCTGGAAGTGTCCAAGGCCAGGTTGGACGGGGCTTGGAGCAGCCTGGGATAGTGGAAGGTGTCCCTGGCCATGGCAGGGAGTTAGAACTGACCTTTAAGGTGTCTTGCAGCCCAAACCATCCTGGGATTCTGTGAATCTAAGAAACAGCATTCCCTTTTTCTTATCCAGTAGGGCTTTTCATTGGAGTTACCACCTCCAGGAGTGTGCTGCAGCCTCTGACAGAGACTACAGCCTGCAAAGGCAGATTCCTGAGTAAGAAATGTTTATATTCCTCAGTCACTCTTGTTTTCAGCCTGGTTCATCAGTGCCAGCTAGGCTGGAGTCAGGATCCATTCCAGCTGTCTCAGGTGGACCTGCTGCCAACTGTGTTAGTTCAGTTGGCAGATGCACCACAGGGTCTTCTAGGATGACCTTACAGTCATTTAAGTAGGTTTCTGACCTCTTTTTTTTTTTTTTCCTTTTTCCTTTTTGTTTTTTTTTTAATATCTTGTTTCTTTCATAAAAAGCATCAGTATCAGACCAGGAAGTCTTGATGCCTTTGGGTGCTGGCAGCACATTTGCTGGATACTGTGCGGTGACAGGTGAAGACAAGGAGCATTACAAACACATATTTCAACTTGGAGAAACACTGTGATAGGAGTAATGTAGGTTTTATTCCTTCAATGTGTGCTGAGTGTGTTATATTTGGTTGGTTGGCAGGGAAGGCAGATGTTGCCCTTTATAATTCAGTGGCTTGTTCGTGTCTGAGAGAGGCACAACAGAAGGAGCAGCTTCTGCCTTCCCTGCTGTGATGGGTTTGGGGAGCCTTGGGCAGAGGCAGCTGGACTCCCTTCAGCTTTACCTGTTGTTAAATTGCTCTCAATAAAACATAAAACGTGGAAGCAGCCGGCTGTGAGTGTGGGGAGTGGCTGGGTAGGAGAGAAATCACCAGGACAAGAGTGTGGGTGCCAAGTGGAGTTAGTTAAAGTGAGGGATGAACAACCCACAGACTCTGATTATCTGCCCCCAAACCTCTTTTGCAAAGGAGGTTTGGGAATTTTGCTGCTTATTTTATTGTGAAAAGGCTTCACTTGCAGGGAGTTTTCATGCTCCTAAGCATTGTCATTACAAGGTAATTTATTCCCTTATTTTTGTAGGCACTTTAGGAGTAAACAGACCTTCTACTTCATGCACCAAAGACAGGCCAGGCTTTTCCAGCACCACCTTCTCAATACAGTGATACAAAGACTGCCTGTAATTAAATACACGTTTCCACTCCCCATGGGATTAATTTCTTAAGACAATTTGCCCAGGAGACTTTCAAATACAGGAACAGCATGGAGTAAATGTTACCTAGGATGTCTTCAAAATGAGGAATACTATATAAATAATGGTAATGCTGCTCTTAAATAACGTGCTGATTTAGAATTTTTCTTTAAAAATAGGGTAAGGACTGGTGGGTGAAGATTCAAGTCATGCTTGACCTGTTGCTCACTGCTGAGGCTGCACATGGGGCTGTGTTTTGTAAGAGTGTGGAATGGCATGTCCTAATGTAAAACTTGCTTAAAACCCTTTTTCATCTTCCATAAAACGAATTTTGTAAGTAAAACAGAACAAATCCTCGTCTCTGAAGTACCACTTCCAAGAGTGCTTTTGGTGACTGCATTTGCAAGGAACGGTAGCCAGTGATGGAGATGGGTTAAATTTTGTCTGTGGACTACTGTGCTCTGGTTTTTATCACCAATGCTGTCATTGAGGGGAGAGGAAAAAAACCCCTACACCTAGGAAAACTCCTTTTAGAACCTTTGTATCTGTGTTTTCGTTCTGCTCTAATCTAAAACTTCTGTTTTGCTTTTATAGAAAGAACTGTTTTCAAGCACAGCTCTAAACAGCCTGAGTGAGGGTTGTTGAGTGTGACACAAAATATGGAGCACTTCTGTGAAATGCATTTTTTTTTTCCCCCTGGTGCTTTGGCTGCAGGGAGGGAACTCTTTCTCTTTGTGTAGGGCACGACTTCTCCTGTGTGTTAACTCCTTCTTTTCTAACGTCAGGTAGGCTTACAGTTTTAATAGAAATTAATAAATTATCAACCACACGTGAACAGTGGAAATGTGTGTCTCTCCTGTGCTGAGTCTGGTGTAATTACTGTTCTTCTTTGGTTCAAAATTAAGCAGGTTAGACTTAATATGGGATGATCTGCTGATCTCCATCCCAACTCTGGTGTTACCATGAAGAAATAATCTCAGGGTTGCATTTCATGGCCTTGTTTTGTGCACTACATATTCCAAAAGTTGGGCTGTCTTTGTCTAAGGACAGTCAAACAGCTGCAGGCGGTTGGTCCTTGTCAGGCCACTTTATCTTCAGTAGAACTGAAAAACGTGGAATTTGCTGGGAGTTGCTTAATTTCTGACATTTTTTTTTTTTTAGTCTGTTTTTATAATCCTAAAACCATAACTACAGATCTTGAGAAAACTGTTTAATTTACTTAACAGCTGCCATTGTCCCCCATTTCGTAAATCAGAATTATGGATGGGAAATATCTACTAGTTGGAGTTACAGGGTAAATACATGATTAACTTCTCCAAAGTGCATGTTGCTTATTTCAGTAATTGGACACACTCCTAGAGACAGGCAAGCAGGGAGATTATCCAGGGAATGCTTGTCTCTGAAGATGAGGCTTCCTTCCTGATTAAAAAAACAAAAAAAAAAGAGGGAGAGCAGAGAGAAGGGGGAGCACTTCCCTGTAGGAATCCTTCCTTCCAGGGAGACTGGGCAGCCGTGCCTTCTCCTGCTCCAGCTGGACTTCATGTGGAGGCATTTTCTGATGAACCATGTCCAAAACCACTTTTACAACAGCAATTGGGGTTTGCCTGCACCAGGCAGACCTGGGATTTAAAGAGGTTTTTGCTCCCCTTTTAAAGCACAGCTATTTCAGCTGCTATCTCTGGGGTTGGGGCTGGAGAAAGGCTGTTCTGTTCCTAAGGTGAGGAACTTTCTAGTAACCACCTAAAGGAGAGGCTCGACCCGGAATTTCAGCTGTATGTAAAAGATGTGGTCTGACCTCAGTGTATACATGATGTGAAAAATGAATTAATAGCAGCACTGCAGGCAAAATCTTCCCTGCTACAGTGTGACAGCCCAGCCCTGCAGTGGAGGGTTCAGGAATTTGGCTGCACTTTTGGAAAAGGGCCTCGCGGTTCTGCCGGGGACATGTTGGAGCTCAGACACTGCCCAGCACACAACGGCTTTGTTGGAGAGTTGGCTCGGTGCTTATGGCAGGAAACTCAAGTAAAACCTGACTTTTCTACCTACAGTATGTGGTGGTTTGTTTTGAAGGGAGCCAAGGCTGCGTTTCAGTCTTTTATTTTTTTTGGAAGTGAGACTGTTCTCCCAGGCTTGGGAACCACAGGAGCTGGGAGCTAGAACCACTGAAGATCCCAGCTAGGGCCTGACTCGGCTTCATTAATACAGTAGGATTGGTTTTCACTGTCTTCGAGGACAAACTCTCTTTTCCTGTCACTCCAGAGTGGGCTGTTAAATGAGGAACATGCATTCAGAGTAGGTTTAGATTAGATTTTAGAAATTAATTGTTCCCTGTGAGGGTGAGGAGGCTCTGCCACAGGTTGGCCAGAGCAGCTGTGACTGCCCCATCCCTGGAAATGTCCAAGGCCAGGTTGGATGTGGCTCTGAGCACCCTGGGATAGTGGAAGGTGTCCCTTTCCATGGCAGGGAGTGGAACTTGGGTGGTCTTTAAGGTCTCTTCCAACCCAAACCAGGCTGTGATTCCAGCTAAAGCTGACAGCTCCCAGGTTTCTGTGATTTCCAAAGGTATCCAAGACATCTTTGTGTCACTGCATTTTGTAGACAAACTTCCTTGGATATCTGGGTCTGTGGCTGCCTCTCAGAGCGTTGCCATCCAACCTTTCACGCCCGTGTGGAGCTCCAGAGAGCAGAGCCTTCCAGAGGGAATAGTTTGAAGTATATGGAAAGAAAGTTCAGATGTTTCCAGTCTGAGAATGAAATTGCAGAAGGCCCTTAGAGGTCTGAGTTATTGTGCAATCTCTGTAAGTAATTTGTAATCAAAATACCTTTGCACATGTCACTTCCATATTTCCTGTAATAAAACAGCAAGAGCAATTAAGATTTTGGACCATAATCTTCTACAAGCTTCTAAAAATGAGCGGGCTGGGGATTTTTTGAGTTATGGCTGAAATAGCCAATTTTAAATTTTTGATTGCTTCAAAAAGATTTGGTAATAGCTCTTTTAATAGATTTTTTTTTAACTGTAGCCTGACAAGTGTTATGTGCTAACATAACTGATCTGCAGTTTACTTTAAAAAAAAAAACCACCAAAAAAAAGTAAGAAACCAGAAGAGCTCTTCACCAAACTGGAAGACATCTGTACTCTGGTAACCCAGCCTGTGACCTACTGGGCTTTATGCATTTCAAATCAAAAAGAATGAGTAAATTTATTGCCATAAGCATGCAAATGTGTCTAATAACACTCTGTGTATCTGTAATGCCGTTCTGCCACGGTTCAGAAAGTTGTCTGTGGTCTTGGCATTCCTCAGGAAACATTAGATTAATACAGCTGCCTTTGTCAGAGAGGTTTTTAGCTTGTTTAAGTAGGTGTGGGAAGGCTGGTGCTACGTAAATGAATTACACGGAAGACTTTGGAGGAAGAAGGGGCTTGTAAACGAGACTGAAATTAATGAATATGAGAATTAGAAATCAAAACTTTATGTTTAGTCTGAGGAGGAACAATTCCTTAAACCGTAACCACATGGCTGTTTCTTGTTTGCATCAACTCTGGTTGACTGTTATTGTCTTCTCTTAATTCTCTGGGGCAGTGGCCTGACTTTGTTGAATGAGCCAATTGTTTTCCTTTGTGTTGCCCATCAAGTGAGCCCCCATCTGGTTTGTATCAGACTGTTTTCACAGCCAACAACTGCTGCCTTTTCTATATCCTGACACTTCAGGGCCCCATGCTATCAAAGCATTGCTGTGATAGCCTGTCTGGCTGGGCCTGTACAGCTGTGCCGTGCAGCTTGAAGCCATTACCCGAGTAATGGTAACTTAGAACTTGAACTGGCTCTTATTCCCACTGGTGTCGTGTGTACAGTGAACAGAATACATTTTTGTTGAACTCCGTGTTCCCCCCCCCCCCCAAAAAAAAAAACCCCTAAAAAAATTCTTTAAAGCTCTCATTTTGGGTTTGTGAGATTGGCTGGGTTTGGTTTTCCAGCAGCTTCCTGTATCCAGGGGCAGTTCTGTGTTCTTCTTGTATTCATTAATTTTCAGACAAGCAATATCTAGTTAAGGCACCGTTGTTATTACTTAACTTTTATGGTACATTAAAGCTCAATAAGTGAAAATTAAACAAGCAAATGATTCTTAATGAGGACTTTTCGTATCAGATTTAGAACAGGTTTCCAGGAAACTTTCTGTGCGTGATAAATGTAGGTTGTGTGAATAATGCTGCACTTTGGATACTCTGCTACTCCCTTTCCAAGTAGCTCTGTAAAAATACAGGGCAAGGAGCAGGGAGTCTGTATTAACCTCTTACAGGGAAGGGAAGGGTTGGGTTGGAGAGCTCTGTAACAGTAAAGTTAAAACTACATTGCAGTTTGCATCACAGAGTTACTGAGAGGCCCCAGGCATGATCCAGGCCCTTCCCAGGCTTCCAACGTGGTAGGAGACAGATCTTGTACCATGTGTTTTCTGCCTCGCCAAGATTTAAAAATACCCCAATATTGTATCAAATCAGGGTGACATTCAAGTGTTGTATATTAAGAAAGATGATCTTTAAGCACTTGTTCTCCCCTGCTCTTGTAGGCAGTGTGATGCTCAGTGACAGAGTAATGATGGGGGGAAACATCTTCCACAACTTGGGTATGTATTGAATTTGAAGTATGTTCTGGACTCAATTCTTAATATCACGGAAGAGTGGGAGATAAAGAATAATGTTTTTTTTTAAATTTCTGGTCTTACTTTGAGCATGTGCAGGAAACTGCTAGAAAACAGATTGAGTTATCTGATGCTTGCAGAGTAAGTGCTCCTGAACTTGGGAGTACACATGTGTGTGATGTGAATGAATTGGCTTCAAGGAACATACTGGGGAACCATTAAAGTCCATGAAACACATGAGATAAGAATTTCTCTGCCATTGTGCTTTTCCTACTGGCACACACTGGATGTCAGATTATGATTGTGGTAAATAATTGGTTCTGTGTCATTGTCAGGTATGTGGAGGGTTTGCAGCAGCTGCTTTCTTCAGGAGCTTTGCATAATTCCCATTCCTCTGAACTCTTACACAGCTCCTAAATTCAGGAATGTGTGCTCTGGAGTGAAGGGAACAGAGCCAGGTGTCTGTGCCCTTCACCTGGAAGGTCTTTTCCAACCTGAGAAGTTCTGTGACTCCAAGTCCTGTCCCATCCCCACACAGAGCCCACACCTCTGCACTGAAGCCGCTCCCCTCTCGTGCTGACTGGATTTCCATCCGTGCTCCTTTGCAGTGCAGATTTACCTGTGCATATTTTGGCCAGGAGAAGTGACAGCTGCTTTTCATCCAGGCTACTTCCAAGCTCTATCAGTCTTCCCTGTGGCCCCAAGCAGTGAGGGAAAGTATTGATGGACTGGGTGCACACCAGCTTCGGACTGGGCAGAGTCAGAGAGCTGCAAAGCTTCCTGAAGTCAGGCAGTGCAGCCAGAATTCAACATTTCAATCCTGTGTGTGTGTGAAGAGCATCTGCCCCAGTGAGAACCTGGTGTGGACAGGCCTGTTCAGTGCCTGGGAAGGCCCAGTTTGGCTCCTGCTCGAAGGGTTGTGTGGAGCAGCTCCTGGTTTGCTCATCATGGTTGGTGTTTGCTCTGTTGCTGCTGGGGAACTGTTCATTGGTAGTGAATTTTCCAGGAGGTGCAGTGTTGCTGGGAGCTGTCTGCCTGCTTTTTTCCTACATTTTATACCAGTTAGCAGAGATGGAGGTGTTGCTGATGTTAAAATCAGCTGTGATGTGTCTAGGAGAGAGTTAAGGAGGAGGTGCAGTGTGCTCAACATGCAGCATAGATGGAGAGCAAGACATTTCTACAGCTCATTTATTCAACTGATTTAAAGCTGAGATTCACCCAAGTATTGCAAAGGAATTTTGGTTTTACTCTTTTCCCATGGAACAGGCCAAGGTTCTTGAATTCTTTTATTATTTTCTTTTTTACAAGGATCTCTTTTGCACGAAGTTTAATCATTCTAGATTTTAACAGATTTTAAAATAGCACAAGATAAAAACATATATTTACTCTCAGACCTTTCCAAGTTTCTGGGCTAGATTGCAGAGGCAGCATTACTTGTCATCACACTCCGTGCTCAGAATAGGGCCTGGACACAGGACCAGAGGAAACGGTCTCAAGTTGCCCCAGGGGAGGTTTAGATTGGATATTAAGGAATGTTTCTTCACTGAAAGGGTGGTCAGGCATTGGAACAGGCTGCCCAGGGAAGTGGTGAAGTCACCATCCCTGGCAAGGTTCACGAAGTGTGTGGATGTGGCACAGGAGGACATGGTTGAGTGGTGATCCCAGTGGTATTGGGTTAACAGCTGGACTTGGTGATATTAGAGGTGTTTTCCAGCATAAATGATTCTGTAGCAGTGGGCTCCCAGAAGATCTTCCCAGTAAATATATTTAATGTTTTCCTTGTTTGAATATTCAGATTGCAATACTCTGAGCTAACAGCAGAGTTGCTTGCCTCTCGAAACTACCTAAAATTGCTTATTCCTGTACATGTCCCAAAGGCCATTGATATGCACAAATGGACAGACCTGTAGTGGGCACCTTCTGCTGGGAAACAAAAGGCTTGGAAAGGTTATTTTTAATAAGTTTCTTTGTTCATGTGCTAGAAATGTAGGGACAGATGTCCTGGATTTTGTGAGACTGACAACAGGGAAATGCCAGCTGTTTAGGCTGCCTTGTTCTGTCTTGTTTCGGTGTTTTGTTTTTATTTTTTTCCTGGGGAAAACATTCATCATCTCCTTTTGAAAAGACGTAATTACCACAATTTTAAGTTATTGTGCTGTAGGTATAAGCACTTTAATATTCCACATCATTGTAATGGCAGCACAGTTATAGGAGTCTTGGAAAACTGTTTCCATATGGGGAATCCCATGACTTTGTAAGTGAAACTGCATATGGTTGTATGAATATTTAATTATTCAGAGTAGAGAGGTACAGCTATTTTGTTTGTGGTCATCTAGAAAAGCACTCATTATTTGAAGTTTCTTTTATGCTGAGTACACTTGACTTGATTTTTTTACCATAAGAATTCATTTAGGGGCTCCACATGTGAAAAGTGACTTGCAGGGAGAAAATTCTGCCCTGCAGCACTGCCCTGGAGGCTGAAAGTTTTCTCTTCTCTTTGTGATACCAACTTCCACTCAAATCTGTGAGCAGATTTCTGCCATGGCTCTAGAGGATGAAACCTCCTTGCCCAGGAAATCCTCTGGTTTTTCACGGAGAGCTCAGCAAGGTCTCCCATCACACTTTCAAGTGACAGAAAAGCAGCTTGTGACATCCAACACTGAAAGTTGTCCTCCAGTGTGTATCCTGGCCAGTCCACTGACACAAGAACATCATTTGCTTAGGGGATCGTAGAATTCTGGAGTGGTTTGGGTTGGAAAACCTCAAACTATCTCATTCCAGCCCCCTGCCATGGGCTGGGACACATTCCATGAGACCAGGTTGCTCCAAGCCCCATCCATCCTGGCCTTGGACGCTTCCAGGGATGGGGGATCCTCAACCTCACAGGGACACCCATCTGCATCTTAAGTGTGAGCTGGAGGGATATTAATTTTCAAACCTTAATTTATGATGGAACATCCCTGACTTTGCTCATCCAACTCCAATTACTCGTGTCAACTATTTTGTGATTATTTCTCAGTAAAAACCAGCCGTGTAGCTTCTCAGAATAAAAAGTGCTTTGATTTTTTTTAATGTCTTTTCCTTCCCACTCCCCGTGCAGGCTGTGAATGGTGTTGTGTGCAGCCCTGTGGCAGGAGGGAGATAAGCTGGAGGTCCTTTTGCTGCAATTAATATCCTTGAGAGCCAGTCCTGCTGCTGGGGCTGCACTCACTGACTGTGCTTCCTGAGGGAGCCCTGCAGAGCTCTTTCTCAGAATTAGGTGGGAATTCCCAGGATCAATCATAGGAGTTCCCTTTTTTTTTTGTAGCTTCTTTGTTTTGCATCAGACACTGGCGCTAAAATGTCTTTTAGAGCCCCAAAACATGAAGGAGTGAATAACAGAATATGGACATAATACAAACATGCTTTTAAAAGCTCCTTCCTGACCACTTGCCAGTTAGATTTTGGATAAAATCAGAAAAAGGTGATGTGTAGGTGATACTTCGTTTTACTGAATAAGTAAAATATTAATTAAACCATTAGACCTTCAGGTTTTTAATTATCACACCTCAGGTTCTCCTGATTCCACCCGCTGTTTACCTTGGTTGTCTCCTGTGGATTTAGGGATTACTCCTCCCCCAGCCCTTGCACAAGATACACATTTTCCTGGTGGCTTTTTAAAGCCTCTGGACCAGCAAGGAACCGATTCCTTCTCATTTTTAATTTGAATTCAAAGCTGTGACTTCAGTATTTACCACAGACCCTCATCTCAGTTCTCCTCAGGAAAATGGTTGCAGCCAAGACACAGCAGTGCTTAAAGGTTAAGAAAAAACTATTTGTTTCGAGCCAGTTATACATCCAAAAAGTCACAGGCATCTGTATGGAAAAATCAAATTGACTTTTAGTATTTTTTCTTAGGATTAATAATTATTGCAGTTACTTGGAAAGATCATTGCACATCTTTTGGAAGGGATTTGCTGGGAAACAGCAGCAAGAGCTGTGGCCAGGAAATGAATTTGTTAAGCTGTGAGATGTTCTACAGAGCGAAAGATGCCAGATCTGAAGGAGCAGAGCAAGTTTTAGGCACCAAAAGGAAATATTTATTTAGTAAACTCTGCAATCCATTCCTGGATGTTTCTGGAGCTGCTTTCCGTCTGCGCTTCCCTACCGGTCTCTGTGTCAGGATTTTGAAAAATCTGGTTCTTATTTATTTAATGTATGTTATTCTGTTTAGTGTTCCTGTTTGATGGGAATACAGTGTTTTGGAAAAAACCACTGAACCTCCAACTCCAGCGTGAGAGGAAGGAAAAATAATTTTCAAATATTCTGCCTTGAAAAATTCGTTATCTGCTGAGCTTGGCCCTGCCCTCCTCCAAGGGCTGAGGGTCTGCACTGATTTTATTTTTGGACATATTTATAAATGGGATATGCATCAGGGGTTACACAAACAAACACCAAAAGCCAAGCATGTGGATCCACGTGTTTATTTGCTGTGTGCAGGCTCTCTGTCAGTACATTACACCATGGGAAGGTGGGATTTGCCAAGTTTAGGTCAGAACTCGAACTGAACTCACACTATATAGTTTTCTGTCTCCACTGGTGTCTGTGGCCCACTTAGAGAAGTTTATGAGTTGGCTGCAGCCTTTGAGAATGAAACTGTGTTTTTTCAGCTCAAGCAGCAGACTCATGCTTTTAAATCCAGGCATTTTTGGCTCAAGTCCTACAGATGTCTGTCCATTTCTGTGAAACAACTCAAGTGTTTTAATTGTAAATCTACCCCTTTCATGTAGCCCAGCCCTAGAAATCTGGCCTCTTTTTGCCTACAGTCTTTTCTGATTGTCATGAACGCTGCCAAGTTAGGGACAGTGTGGGTCTGAGTTACAAAACAGAACTGCAGGATTTGCAGGACATGTGGTTCTTGGTTTCTGTGTTCCTGTCCCAAAGGAAGGCAGAGTCTCACCTGGAGCCAGGTAAGTGCTTGGCAGAGCATTCCCACAACGAGAAGAGGGTCCCTGCCCTAAAAAGCACATTTCTGGCACAGTGGAGAAAGGCCACCTTCTCCACAATAATCTAAATAATCCGAGGGATTCAAGCTCTGGAGAAGGAACTGTCATTTCTAACTCATGGAGAGTAATTTTGTCCAAACAGTTGGATTATTTGAGAAGCTGTTGATGGTCCTGCTTATTCCTCAGAGTGTTGTATTATTTGCCACCTCAAGGCCATGTGGCTGGTTCTTTGCTTTACCCACTTTCAGCTTTAGAAGCCTTTAAATTCCAGAAACCTTGAGTACCAATATGTACAGTACAGCTGGACGTGAGTCTGAGCTGGAAATGCTCTATAATTATAATTAGTAACAGGACTGGCACTGTGGTGTATTTTCTCCTCTCAGTGTAACCTTCAGGATTACTTACATCAGAATATGGAATAATTTTGATTTTGCTGAAAATGCCACTTCCTGGGTTGCTCTACTTGATAACCTTCCTGTAAAACTTGGTATGAAAGTGGGTGAGTTCCAGTTTGGTTCTGTACAGGTTCCCTTGGAGACATGGATGGGACACTCGTGGACTCAGAGATGGATCTCATCTTTACCTACAGCCAAAGGGAGCAGATAAGAGACTGAGAAGGGCAGATAAGAGATGCTGACAGGCTGAGAGTTGGGGCTGTTCAGCCTGGAGAGGAGAAGGTCCTGGGGAGACCACAGAGCTCCTTCCAGTGCCTAAAGGGGCTCCTGGAGAGCTGGAGGGGGATGTTGGACAAGGGCCTGGAGGGACAGGACAAGGAGGAATGGATTCACGCTGCCAGAGGGCAGGGATGGATGGGATGTTGGGAAGAAACTCTTTACTGTGAGGGTGGGGAGGCCTTGGCACAGGTTGCCCAGAGAAGCTGTGGCTGCCCCATCCCTGGAAGTGTTCCAGGCCAGGTTGGATGGAGCTTGGAGCAACCTCATCTCATGGAATGTATCCTTACCCATTGCAGGAAATTGGAACAAGATGATCTTTGATGTCCTCTCCAACCCAAACCATTTTACAATTCTGTGAAGTGTTTTTACTGATAGTGGTGCTGTTACCTCTGAGGCTGCAGATATTCTACTTTAGTCATTCCCATAAAGGATTTCTGACAACTGTGTTTCCCTGCTGATGATCTTTGTAGCCATATACCAGATGTAGATCTTTTTATGTAGCGGCAAAGCAAAGCAGGAGAATGACACAGGGGAAAAAAAAATCCATTTTCATTGAAGATTTTTAGATGCAGAGTTACAGCTCTGCAGGTGCTGTGCTATCCCAGTGCTCTTGAGCTGATGCCATCTGGAGGAAGTTATTTGTTGGGACAGGACAGTGTTTTAAACTTTGAAGTCAAGAATAAACAAAGTGAAGCAGCTGGAATCTGGCGGGAGAAGAAACGAGCTGTTCCTATCAGCGTCTGTTAAAGGGATGAGAGCACTGCACTGCAGTTGTTTGTCCATGTGCTTGGGAGTTTATTCTTGCTCCAGAACTGAGCTGCTTCGGTTGTTACGTTGGGGAGAAGAGGGAGGATTGTTTTGAAATTTTAGGAAGTAATATGTAGGTAATTACAGTAATTATGGTTCTGGTTTTCTACTGACACAATAACCTGGGTCCTGGTTCCTCAAAGCCCTCCCTGTTTGTTGTCTTGATGGGAAGGGACAATTTACAAGAGCGTGGAGTAACAGAATAAAGAGGGAATGGCTTCAACCTGAAAGAGACTAAGTTTAGATTGGATATTTGGGAGAAATTCTTGATTGTGAGGATGGTGAAACCCTGGCACAGGTTGCCCAGAGAAGCTGTGGCTGCCCCATCTCTGTAAATCTTCAATGCCAGGTTGGATGAGGGTTGGAGAAACCTGGGATGGTGGAAGGTGTCCCTGTGGACGGCCTTCAAGGTCCCTTCCAACCCAGGCCATGATGATAATTGGATAACACTTTTCCCTTACAAGATACGGGTTTATTTTGTCTCCAGGTGGATTGAAAACAGGAGTTTTATTTCCTATGTAGACACGGAGTCAAAGGAGTTAAAGCACATGGTTCTCATTTGGCATAAAAGTCAGACTTATTTAGTCTTTTTATTTTGCCAAATAGAAAAATTTTAAAAGAAAGATTTAAACATTATTTTTTTCTTTGTTCTTATTGTTGCCATATGGTGTTAGGAACCAAAGCTCCCTTCAGTGAGGTTCATTCCCTTTTCATTTGGCATCCATTCCTGACACACTCGTGTATGGCTCATTCTCTGTGTGACGGTGCCTTGTAGAGGAAAAACTCCCTTCACAGGTCACCGGGTGGTTGACACACCATTAATTTTTATGCTCGTGTTAAACAAAGGTCTGGAAATTTAGTACTGTACATGAATATGTTATGGATTGCCAGGAACAGGAAAAATCTCTAATCTGAAATCTGACCTTTTCCATCAGTGGGTCACCGAGATGTTTTCAGTCACCGGTGAGTTTCCACCAGTCAAGGACTCTCACACTCTTTGGTGTTTTCACAGTTTATATGAATTTATTCTATTGGATGGTGACAGTGAATTTGGAAAGCTGGAGGTCACCTGAGGTCACGTGCTCCATTTATTGGATTTTAACAAGGAAAATTGTAATAAATGCACCTAACTACATTATTAGAAAATTGTACTGAGCACTCCCAGAGCCTAAAAGTCTTCTGGGTTTTCTGTGTGCATCTGACAAAGCCAAAATCTTCAGATTTCTGGGGTTTGTTATAAAGGGAAATGTTATCTTTGGGTATTTTGATGTTTAAGGTTATTTAGAGAGCTCAGAACCTGGGAACTTCTCTTGAACAAGTAGAGTGAATTATTATTTTAAGGTTTTTGTGTTTTAGCATTTTATATCTATCATAAAATTGGACTGTAGGATGTCTGTAAAACATATTAGAGTATGTGTTAGGAAGAATGCAGACTAATATGATACTTTCTTTTAACACTCCCAGAATCAAACACTTGACAAGTGACTACAGAGCCTTGGGATAAGGGAATATTCTTTTCTTTTTTTTCCTTCCATTTTTTTCTTTCCTTCTTTTTAACAAACCTGAAAACAGCTGTTGAAACAATGACATCATGGAATGTGACACAACTGTGGAAATTATTAACAAACTTAAGCTTTGAAAGCATCAAACTCCACATAGAGTTGGAGAGTTGCTTTGGTGTGTGGGATGATTTACAAGGGTTCCCTGGGCATTGCACAGTCACATCTCTACTGTGTGTCAGCTCCACGTCTGACCAAATAAACCCTTTGCTTTCCTGCAGTTCCTGTTCTGAACAAGCTTTTTTTTTGTCTCACACAAACGTGGTGGCTACAGACTCAAATCCCAGAATCCCAGAACGGTTTGTGCTGGAAGGGACCTCAAAGACCCTCCAGTTCCAACCCCCTGCCATGGCCAGGGACACCTTCCACTATCGCAGGCTGCTCCAACCTGGCCTTGGACACTTCCAGGGACGGGGCAGTCACAGCTTCTCTGGGCAACCTGTGCCAGGGCCTCACCACCCTCAGTCGAGGTTTTTTTTTCCTGACATCTAAACCTGCCTTCCTTCAGCCTAAGGCCATTCCACCTTGTCCCATCACTCCATGCCCTGGTGAAAAGCCCCTCTCCAGTTCTCTTGTAGCCCCTGGGAGGCTGCTCGAAGGGGTCCCCAAAGCCTTCTCTTCTCCAGGTGATGGGCTGAGTCCCTGCGGACACACAATTCTGCTCCTCCTGAAGGGCAGCAGCCTTGGCTGGCACAGGTCACTCCATGTATGTTGTGGCTTTGCTGTCTTTGTCCTCATCCCTGTTTGGCTTCCCAGGCTGTTGTCTGCTGTTCTAGCACGGAAAACAGTGGATGGAGTTTTAGTTTAGCAGTGAGTTTCTGTTCTAATTAGCCATTTGAAGCATGCTTTGCTACCAGTCAGATGCAGATTGCTGCTTCAGTGACATAGTGGATAATTAACTGGGGTGAAAGAAAGTCTAACTTCTTGGTTTCATTGGGAAAATAGAGTTCTAATTGCCTAGTCTATCACTGAGGAAGGGAGAATTGTTACAGCTTCCTGGAATGAAAACAAGCTCCAGGACAGCCTTTGCTGTTCTACACGAACTCAGATATGTGTTTGTTTTGCTTGTAGCTGCTGCCCTTAAATGTCCCCGGCACAACTGAAACCTCAAAATGCTCTTTCTGTAGTTTTAGGGCTGTTCTTCCAACACCATTTCTCCTGTCCTTGGTTCTGTGTCTCTAGCCTGAGCCAGGCCTTGCTCTTCCTTTCGAGGATCTGATTCATCTTGTCTCCTTCCCCTGGCTAAATAACACCGACTTTTGCCCATGACCCTTCTCCCATCCCATCTCTGGGGTCTGCCTGCAGATTGTTTGCTACCCTTCCAGGCTGGGAATTGTTCAAGGTTCTGGGTGCTGCAGGGACCTGTTGGGGCTGCTGGAGGCTCCATGGGATGCGCTCCCTCCCTCACAGGAGCTGCTGGTGTGGTGTGGCAGGAACTGGGTTGGGTGGAGTCTTGTCCCTGTCCCAGGATGTGCCACGTTTTGCAGGGTGAGACTGAAGGAATGGGAAGTGGCAAAGTGCCATCTCAGAGTTGTTGGAAGGTGAATATGGCTTGAGGGGACTCTGTGTATGAGAGACTGAAAGAACCACAGAGGAGAAGCAAAAAGGACCTTTAAGGAGTCAGGGAAAGGGGATGGAGATAGGGAAGAGCTAAAACAACTTCTCATATCTGTCTTGAGCAGCTCAAGCATTGAGAGGGTGTTTTTCTCTGAAGGACTTGTACCCAATGGCTTCAACTTGCATTGCTTTGCTGTTTATGATTGTGTGCAGAGAAGCTGTGGGTGTCCCATCCCTGGAATTGTTCAAGGTCAGGTTAGACAGGGCTTGGAGCAGCCTGGGATAGTGGAAGGTATCCCTGCCCATGGCAGGGGATGGCAGTGAAATAATCCTTAAAGTCCCTTCCAACCCAAACCATTCCATGGTTCTGTGATTCTGTGTGTGCACAGAAATTCATCCCTTTGTTATTGGATGAGGAGAATGTGGATGGCTAAAGCAGCACCCTTTGACGTGTCCCAGAACTGAGGGTGTCTGTGTACTTGTATTTCCATGGAACATGGAGATAACTTCAGTCGAGTTCTGTCATTTGTCACAGAAGCAAATAATGACTTTTCTTTTCCTTTTTTCCTGTACTTTTTTTTCTCCCTTAGGAGACGATGCTGCCCCACATTTGTATTCCCAAGTTTCTGCAGCAAAGGTGCCAATGCAGCTGCCTGCCACAAACACGGATAATGAAACACAGAGTGTGAGCAGTGGATGTGGAGATTCAGATTCTTCAGGGACAGACACATTTTAAAGCTTATGGCTGTTTCTGACAGTCACTGTCTGAAGATTTTGGCTTTGGTACATTGGTCTGTCTAGTGGGATAGTCTGGGTATTCCATCAAAACAATAATCTTTCAGTACTGTTTATTTTCTATGGTTTTTCTTATAATTTTGTTACTATTTTAAATTAAAGCAATGATTGTGAATATATTTTTAAGCAAATAAAGTGCAGTTCTTTGAGAACCATTGTGAGTTTAAGTCAATAAAGTCCTTTTAAATATTTATTGTATTACAGGTGAAGTTGATTGGTATTAAAATCCACTGCAAAGGTCTGTCTCACTGATGGGGAAAAATGCCTGGCTCAGTGTCACATCAATCCTGTCAAAATGTTGAGCCAAAGGGAAACCAAAGTCTGCAAGGAAACTGTTTCTAGGTATCTTCAGAGCCTGCACCTCCTTAGAAGACTGTATGACAAACCAGTTACTCAAAATTGTATGTAAAAAAAACCCCATTAGAATTTATATTATTATGAGGAATTTCTTTTTTTTTAGAATTACCAGAATTTTTCAGCATTTTGATGTTTGTTTCCCTAAAGATTTATTTTTTTCCATCTTGAAACGTGTCTGAATGAGAGGTTGTGTGGGTGAGGTTATTTGTTTACATTTTTAATGTAATTTCTTTCCTCTTCATGAGAGAAATTCAGGTCCTGCACTCTCAGCCCTCCAGAATCATGGTTGTGTCAGTCAGAAATGCCCCAGTGATGGTTCCCAGCAGGAGTGCCTGGACACATTGACACAGTGCCACCAGTCCTGCTCCAGTTTTTGTTGCCTCCACCAGGACAACAGTGACAGGAGGAAGGTGGGATTGTGTGCTCCAAGCAGCATCCAAACAAACTAAAAAAGAGGAATTCAGACATGTTTCAGTAGGAGAACTAGGAAAGAATTCTTCTCCAAACAGGGCAAACACAACTTTTGCTCTGCTCCTCATCCATTCTGAGCTTTTTGTCTGTGGGTAAGAGGAGATTCTGTGGCACTTCCAAAGACATGGGTTCTGAAGGCATCTCTCAAAAGCTTGGGAATAAAATACTCCTTTTGGATTGACTTGTACTATGTTGTGACACCGGAGCATAAAACTTCATCTGCATCCCTTGGTAAGAGGCACTTTGTTGTTGCAGATGCTCCAAACTGTGAACAGTTCCCATTACTCCTATTTCATGGAGCCTGCACTGATTTCATCTCTCCTTAATGGAGAAAGATTAAAAGTTCCTTCTGGTTTTACGTTGATCTCATTGACTACAAGGTTCAGTTGATTTGCTGGAGCACCTGCAAGGGTGAGTGGAAGAGAGAGAGTGTCAACCCTTCAAGGTCAGTGATATCCCAAGGGTACAGATTTAAAGAGCCTTAGGGAGTTGTGCTCTTGTCTATCATAACAGACACATAAATAGCACATTTGGGGAGGGGAGTGTAACAGAGTGTCAGGCTTTGTGTAAAATGCAGCATCACTTTCAAAAAAGGAAAGGTACAAATGAGAATCGTAGAACCATGGAATGGTTTGGGTTGGAAGGGACCTTAAGGATTATTTGATTCCAACCCCCCCTGCCATGGGCAGGGACACCTTCCACTGTCCCAGGTTGCTCCAACCTGACCTTGAACGATTCCAGGGATGAGGCAGCCACAGTTTCTCTGGGCAACCTGTGCCAGGGCCTCACAGGGGAGAAGTTCTCCCAATATCCCATCTCTGAGATGGCATCCTTGGGAGCTGGATTTCAGCTCAGGGTGCCACAAACATTGTGTGCAGCAGTAAAGCTGCTTCCCAACATCCTTGTGCTGTGAGAAGGATCAGCACAGTTGTGCTGATTGCTCCTCTCTCTGTGGAACTGCTCTATAAATCAGACTATTGACCCAATCAATGCTTTATATAAACAGCAGCCTTTTGGGGGATGGTGGAGTTGTTTTTCCCCTGCAGCAGGTTGCTACAAGTGATTGCACTGGAACAAGTGAGGGAACAAGGAAATGCAGTGAGCAGGGAAAGAGCTTCTTCAAACCAGCTTTCCTGCAAGAGAAAACCTTCATGAAATCATGTTCCAAGGGCTCTGTCAGCCTGCTGGGTGTTTTAGGGTGCTGATATATAATTTAGGCCCCCTTTGTTGCAGTGTAAGTAGCAGTTAAGCTGTGCTGTTCATGTGCCAGGGGCTGTGAGCCTGGATCAGCACTAAACAAAGTGCAGTAATTGGATCGAGAACATGGAGAGAGCTGACAAAGGAGGCACGGATGGGATGGGATGGGATGGGATGGGACGGCAGATGGGTATGCAGGCAAGGAGAGTGCTCAGGAAAGGATGAGAGTGCCTGAGTGGTGGGAAAGGCCATGAGCTCACCACACCAGAAAAGGAACTGTGCTGGGTTTTACTGTTTGCAGTGCCGAGCATCTCACGTCTTACCTAATCCTCTCCATTTGCATTTAATCAAAGGTGTTGTCATTGACTGGATCCTGAAGAAATGAGTTGTGTTTTGAGGAAAGTATGTCAGGAAATGCCTCATGAATCCCATTTTCTATCAGTTTTGGAAATTCCCCAGAGGTTTGTGTCCTCCCCCAGCTTGTCATGACTGACTGATCATCTTGGAAGCTTCTGGGTTCCTGGCTCTGGGCTTCAAAGATCTGCTGCTGGTGGGGATTACCCTGTGGCAGTGGGATCTGCTAATCCTTCATCCCACTGCAGCCTCTGCTGTTCCCATTCAAAGAGCATTTTGGAGAGGTGAAGAAAGTGCAAAACTCTTTGCTTTTCCTTCCTCCAGGCTTCCCCAAAACAAAGTATCCTGCCACATAAACATGAGGGGACCTCTCTAAATCTGGCACTCCGTGCGTGGATCGTATTACAAGTATTTATATTCCTAGGAAAAACTGGAAGAGAAGGGAGGGTTACTTTAGTTTTTATCTGAGTCTCCGTTTTGACTTTGTAATCGGGGAGGAGAGGAGGAAAGAAAGTGTAGTATCTTCTAGAAATTTATCTGTTTCTTACTTTTGGATTCAGTCTTGCATTTCAGATTCCTGTGAGTAGTTTTCCGGAGCTGGAAATGGTAAGCACATGTTCTGTGAGCACAGCCAAGCCTTGATAAGGAATTCGTCTGTCTGTGCCTCTCCAAGTTCCATTTTGTTTCTACAGCTTTTATGATTGAAAATGCACATTTCTCGTGGGCACTCCCGGGCCTGGAACAGTGTGATTTGCAAGCTTGCTGAATGGATTTCTTCCAAGCCAGTCATTGGGGTATGTCATCAAAGCTTAACAGCAGCAAATAGAATTCCATCCAGGAAAAGTATTAAAAACCCCACCACTATACAGCTTTATTTTTCAGTTAAATCACAGCAGCAGAGAGGTGGGGGGTGGAGTAGGGAGGGTGTTACTGGATTTCAGGGTTGTAGTGTGGAAACCAAAACCCAGGCTTTATTTTTTGGTTTGACTGAATTCCTGGTGCAGTTTGCTCGTGGCTTCCGTTGGGAGAGCACCAGAACAGGGCTGTTTGTTCGTGGATTGAACTGGCAGGATGGGAAAGCACAGAACTGAAATGTCAGAAGCTTTTATATTTGCAGAGAATTTTTCCTGATTTTGATAGGGCAAATCTGGCAGTTTGAAAGCAAGGTGCTCAAAAATCCAGGGCTTTTTTTCCTTCTTCCTCTCCCCTTCCTGAAGATAAAAGAGCTGCTGCATGATGAGGGTGGCAGTGATAAAGGGAACGGATGGAGGATCCAGAGGGATGTCATGAGATTCCTTAGGATACGTGGAGATCCCTGCTCCCAGGCCAGCCCTGGCTCTGGGAGAAGACTCCAAGCATAAGCTGGAGTTTGTGTGATGCTGGTGTCACCCTTCCCTGCTCACCTTATCTTGGTTTTCAGCATGGCAAGTGGAAAATTTCATGTGCACGCTTCACCTTATCTGAATTGTGGGAAATAGGATAAAGTGAGTTTTGTGTTATTCCTGTTGGGAACTCAGAGGTGGAGGCTGTCAAAATTAGCTGCTAAAAACATGTGCAGCCCTTCCCAGGTGCTTCACAAATCGCTACAGGATAAGGTTTCTGTCCTGATGGAGTGAAGATGCGTGTGCCAACCTCCTCCCAGCAGATCAAGCACTCAGACATGGAAAATTACACATGTGCAAGAATTCTGCTGGATCCTGGTCTGAAGTGTAGCCACTGAAGAGCTGGAGCCCTGTTTAACTCTCACTGTTAACACTCAGCTCGCTGTTAACACTCAGCACAAGCGTTGAAGGCAGGATTCCATCCTGTGGGGTTGATATGGCACAGGAAGTTCATCCTTTCCGTGGGTGACCAACAGTATTTTGTGTGTGCAACTGAGACCTGCTGTATAATCTTGGAGATACTTGCCTGGTTGGCAGCATTGTTCCTATGGAGACCTCTTGTTTATTCTCTTTTTTATTCTCTTTTTTTTTTTCCTCCTGCATTCCTGATTTAGAATTGTGCCTTTTGTAAGCTATGTCAAAATATTAATTATTATGATTGTGTGTTGCTGCTTTCCCCCAGCTTCCAGGACTTGAATGGGATTTGGCTTCTTTACTCCTGCAAATGTGGCCAAATCTCAGTGTTGTGGTGCCTTTGAGCCAGGTGAGGGAACTGCAACAAGAGGCTTTTCCAGTCTCCAATCAAACCCTGGAAATCTCCCTGTGGTGGTGTGGCCAGCTGAGCAGAGACCAGAGTAAAGCCTGGGCGCTGCTCCTGTGATGGCAATGACACAAACCCACTTTGTGTATTTTGGGTAGAGAGGAGCCTGGTTTTGTCTTTTGCTCTCACTCTGTGCCTGCAGAGGTGAGTGCTGAAGGGGGACTCCTTTAATTCAGGACTTATTTTGTTATCCATTGCTTCATATTTCGGTTTAAACCAGAAAGTGAGAGAAAAGTCCAGTCACAAGTGGGATCAGAAGCCTGTGAGGTGCCTCAGATCTTGGAGGAGGTCATTCCTCCATATCTCCAGTCCAAGGAAGGGCCACTTTGGGAAAAGGTGCTTTTTGACCCCCTCTCTAGAGCAGAGAATCATCATCATTCTGATCAAATGTTATCCCAAAGGCCTGTAGGTCATCCAGGCTGGTGGATCCTGCACTCAAGTTGTTGAGGACCTTGAAGGGGGACGTGAAGCCCCTGAAATGCCTTGAACTAAAGCCAGTGGGGTTCTTTCCCATAGGGTTGCCATCGCAGGCCTGTGCAGCTCCCAGAAAAATAGCTCTGAAGAAAAGGGATGCCAAAACTAGGCTTTTGCAGAGATCAGCAGCTCCTGAGCAAAGACCTTTACTTAAACCCCCCAAAACTAACCCCAGTTAGAAAGTAGCAATCCTGCTGCTGTCATCCACTTCTCCAGTGAGCTGGAAGTCTGCCCAGCTGCCGGGAAGGAGGTTTGGGAGGAAGGCAAAGAGCTCCCAGCAGCGCTGGTCTTCACCCTGCCTGCCCTGGGCAGCAGCTTGGGCTCTTCAGACCCCTCTCTAAGCTCTGTCTTTTCCTGGCAGGGGTGTCCAGCCCTGCAAGGCAGGGTTGCTCACACTTCATCTTGCCTCGAGCTGCCTGCAGGCATTGCTCCCCGTGGGGCTCATTCCCTGCTCTACTATCTCAGCGCTCCAATTTCTTACTGTCACATGAAAAAGTCTCCCCTGCTTGGTGCCTGTTCCCTGGTATAGGTACAGTTGTACTTCCCCTGCAGCCTGTTATCACCTGCACAGCCAACTCTTTGATCACCATGGGAAGATCTTGCCACTGAAACGAGGAGTTTTGAGCTTATTTTGCATAGGTTCTGGGACATGCTTCTCGCAGTGACGGAGGATTCTTCTGGGTGAGCGGCACCCTTTCATTTTACCCCCTTCTTTTTATTCTGACAGCCTTGGAAATTGGGCTCTTCCTGCGTGATGTGCCCTTGGAGAAGGGCATTCAACATCCTGCATCTGTCACACAAATGCCATCTTCCCTTCCCGTGCTGCGGAGTCTCGGCTCCTTCCCTGCTGTGTTTCCTTAATCAGCACCTGTGGCAGAGCAGCAGGCACCGAGCCACAGATCAAACGTGGTACTTGCTGTGAAACCCAGCCTCTGCCTAAAGAGCACTCGGGGATGTTCGTGCCGAGCCCTCAAAGCAGCTTTCCAGGCGGGGCAGTGCCAGGTGCTGGGGAATCAGGGATTCCTCTGGCCCTTCAGCTTTGCAGCTCAAGGCTGGGGGGGATTTCCTGCTCTGCGCTGGGGCTGCTGTGCTGTCGCACCTTTCAACAGCTGATTTGGGTTTGAATCGCAGAGTCATAGAATGGTTTGGGTTGGGAGGGATCTTAAAGACCATCTTGTTCCAAGTTCCTGCCCTTCCACTAGACCGGGTTACTCCAAGCCCCATCCAGCCTTGGCCTTTAGCATTGTTTTCCTTCCCCAGATCAATTAGCTGAGGCTATTCTTTGCAATAAGTGTTTTCTTTTCACATTCTTCCTTTTTCTAAGGATCACAAGGATGTTTTTCAGGGCTGGGAATGCCAGAGGTTTTGTTTAGGTTGTTACAGACCTTTGTAGGCACTACCTAAATCCAGGAGGGTGCAGAGGGATGAGGTGCCACAAAGAGGCATCCTTAAGGAAAACAAAGAGCAGGAGTGTGAGTCAGAGGGTGACAGATTCCCCTTTCATGCTTGTAGCAACAGTTTTGTACCTTTCCCTTGTACAGTTTGACAGGCAAAGATCCTCGAGGGAGTAACTCTTCGAGTTTTTCTCTGCACTGGGCCAGTAAATAACAGCAACGGACTGTTCATCCCTGCCTACCTCGACTTTTTGTGTTGTTATCTTAATTGCTTCATTCTCGCAACCCACACTCAATCTTCTCAGAAAATCAGAGCCTTGAACTTCATTCCAGAATCTTGAGGAAATCTCACATCTCCCTGCCATTTCCCAGCCTCTCTCATCTCCAAGTACAAACCCTATCTCTCCCCGCTTGATGTACTCCGAATTTCCTCAGGGATTATCTAAACAGAGCCCACGTGAGCCATTTCTCTCAACCCCTCTACAAATGGGAAGGCATAAATCACGGGGCCCTACAAATAAACACAACTGGCAAGATGTTTTTCTCTGCCTGAAGTACCAGCAGTTCTTTAATCTGCCCCCTCCTGGAAGCGAAAGTACAGCCCTCCCCATGTACAAACAGTGTTCCTCTGCCACTTCTTGCAAGCTGTAGTGGGAACCCCCCACCAGAAACACGGAGAGAAACGCAGCCAAGTGAATACCTCGTACTGTTTTCACTTCTCTGCAGCTTGGCTCTGAAATCAGAAAGCATTCCTGGTTGTAAGGAGAGGAACGGCCGGCTGAGAAAGAGGAAAATCCCGACCGTGAAATCCCACTGCAGCTTAACTTTCAGACTTGTGACTTTCATGTTGTAGTTGGGGGAGTGTTGGGCATCATTAATTCTGGAAATATTCTTTGTGAGCTGAAGAAAGTCAGGTTTTTGCTGTAACGAAAACAACTCCGGGCTGAACACTTAAATATGCTACAAAAACTGGGGATGTTTTTACAGTTAAACCTCGTCTGGAGTTCATTTAAAATAATCATGTTTACAGGGGAGGTGAATTAGTGCACTGGGCTCTGCCAGTGCCTCGCTGTAGTTAAAAGTACACAGCCAAGAATTATAACCTGGGAATTCGGGCCCTGCCTGCTGCAGCCCTGGGTATGTGCAAGAACCCAGAGGCAGAAAGGTCAGGATGGGGGGGGGTGGGGGTGGTGGAAGCCAAAATCACTTTAATCAGTGATGAACCTCGTAGGAATATTCCAGAGGGAACAGTGCTGGCTCCATGCCTTGCCTTTCAGTGCAAACCAACTATTTCTGTTGTAAAGGGTAGGCCCGGGCAGGGCTGTGTCCCTGCTGTGGGTGAGATCCAGTTTGCTGCTATTCAGTGAAGGTGTTCACATCTCTGCCATCCCTCTGCACCTTCTTGTGGGTTTTGAAACAGACTCTCTAGGATGTGAGTCACCTCTGCTCTTGGAGACTCCTCTTTGGGGTAAGGCAAGTCTCTCCCTTCAGCGTTCCTGGGTAGCAGGGAGCAGGGGTAGTAGAGATGAGCCCACCCCAAGGGTCACTTTCCACTAGGACCATTGTCCTGGGAGCTTCTGAATAAGCAAACATCATCTTCCAACCTTTCCTTAAGGATTGTTGGCTGCTAAATGTGTATTTGAATTAAAAGTGGCCTGCAGTGGTCCCTGGAAATGCTTCACTGCTCTGCTCCTGCCCTTCAGTTCAGGTACTGCTTGGTTGACAGTAAAATATCCTTATCAGTTTGGCATCTGATACACGTATATAATACCCAGGAATGGCTCTGGCATGTCTGTGCTGTGTGGCCCTTCCAAGAGCCTGAGAAAGCATTTGTCTCCCTAAAATTGTGAGTGGCAGGATGACTTCCCAGCGAAGGTCTGTGAGCAATCACAGAGAGCAAAAGCTTTTTGGTTTTGCTTTGATAGTAAAAAATGCCGTTGCCTTGAGTGTTGGGTGATCTGAGAAGGAGCTTTATTTCAGGCAGCCTTTGCTGTTTTCAGTTAATTGAAGCTCGTGGTTGTTGCAAGCCCTCTCCTGACCCTCAGCTCGTCTCCCATCTCCGTCTGCTGCTCTTGAGCTGTCACCGGAGATGCTCTTCCTGCCTGGGCTCTCAGCCTGCTCCTGGAGATGCTGTTCCTGCTCAGCCTGGTCCTGGCAGGCTGGACCTGTCCTTGCCAGGCTGTGTGTCAGCAGGGACACGTGGCCTGGCAGCTGCTCCATGCTGGAAACTCAGTTGTTGCCGTCTTCCTTGTTACTGCACCCTGTGCTGGCCAGGAAATGTCAACCATGGGGCTGCCAGCCTGGACTTGGCTCATCCTCCCACATCCCTCTGTGTGTGCGCTCGGAAGGGAAGGGGAGATAGAGGGAATCACTGAATGGCTTGGGTTGGAAGGGATCTTAAAAACCTTCTTGTTCCAACCCCCTGCCGTGGGCAGGACCACCTTCCTCTGGACCAGGTTGCTCGAAGGAAAAAGGGACATGACACGGAGCAGGTGACAAAGGTGCACAGGGTGACAAATCACACCAGGGAAGGTGCAAAGCAGGTAGAGGTGAGTAGGGGAGGTGTGCTGGTGGCATATGGGCTCTGTGCTGGGTGCTCACTCCTTTTGGTCTGGATCTGTGTGGCCATGAGATCACTTTCTCCGAGTGAAAATAGGCTGGAGGAATCTCGATGAGATCAAAGGGAGATAATTTTATTACAGTGGCCTACAAGTTCCTTTCTTGTGGGTATTAATGTGCTTAATGTGGGGGATCAAATTCTTTGCTGATATTAATCTGCATGGGCTCCTTTGGCTTTTATGGCACCAAAGCCATTTAATGCATCTTGTGATTCCCTGGATCTGTGCCTGGCTGCTGCCTGAGCCCTTGTCTGCAGGCAGCTGGAATCACAGCCATGGGTTCATGATGCTCCCTTGGGTGTTTACAATCTTCTCCAGAGGATCCGCCCAGAAAAGCTGTGGCTGCCCCATCCCTGAAATTGTCCAAGGCCAGGTTGGATGGAGCTTGGAGCAACCTGGACTAGTAGAAGGTGTCCCTGGCTGTGTCAGGGGGGTTGGAACTGGATCAGTTTTAAGATTTTTTTTCCAACCCAAACCATTCTAGGATTCTGTGATTCCATTAAGGACTTATGTATTAGGCTGTCCTGTATTCCACAGTAAACTGTGTGTGTTGACAGCAGCCTGGGGTCCAAAAGCTACAGATGCCACTGCTCTAAATGCTCCTCACTAATCCATTAGCTTTTCATTTGTGTAAATAAAGATTCTCTCTCTTTTCTTTTTTTTTAATTTTTTTTATTTTTGTCACTCATGGGACTGGGGGAGCTCTTTGCCAGCTGCTTTGCCCAGAGATTTGTTTCTCCAGATCACAAATCTTGGGACCAGCAGCTGAACCAGGACACGCTGCCATTTTAATGAACTGTAAATTTGGAGCATCTTGGCATATTTGGAAAAAAAATATAAATCACAGATTACTCCCAATTTCTTTCTTTTTTTTATTTTTCCTTTCTTTCAAAAGCAAACAAGTAGCCCACCATTAGGCTTCTTTCAACAGTGACAGGCTAATTGTTTCAAAATGGGGCCGTGAAATAATGTTGAGCGTTGCAATGTGGGATCAGCTGGAACATCTGTTCCTGAAAAACGCCGTGTAGGAACATCACTTCTAACCAGAGATAAGCCAGTCTGAACAGGATATGAGGGAACCTCGCAAAGCTGAGAAAATTACTGTCATGACAGCTGTAAAACCAAAAACCTCTTGGAAATGCAGCCTGGGAATGCTGCCCTTAAACAGAAGCAGAAGGGATGTGGGTTTCCTGGCAGGGCACATGGTCCTCTTGCAAAGCCTTTCCCCGTTCCTCTCTGCAGGAGCGTTTTGGGAGCTGGGAGGTGGCTTAGAAAGGCACTTCTCACGTGAAGAAATTAGCTGGGAATTCACATGTTTCTCAGCAAATGGGAGACAGTTGTCACAGACTGGATTTTTCCTGCACTGTGAGCATCTGCTGGTGGCCACCACCGGAAATATGGCACAGAATTAGATGGATGAAGCACAAACTGTTATTTTCACAGCTATTTCTGTATCTTGCTACGTGTCTGTGTTAGAGAAAAGACTGTTTGGGAGGGTTTTTTGCAAAAGGTGTTTGATGTACTGTATTACTTGACTTTTGCAAATGAAACATCTGGGTATTAGGATAAAGGTTTGGGGATATTAGGAAAAGGTTTGGACTTGGAGATGAGGAAGACGTTTTTCATTCAGAGGGTGGCTGGGCACTGAACAGGCTCCCCAGGGAAGTGGTCCCAGCACCAAGGCTGACAGATTTCAAGGAGCATTTGGACAATCTCACATGATGGGATTGTTGGGGTGTCCTGTGTAGAGCCAGGATTGGCCCTGGTGATCCTTATGGGTCCCCTCCAACTCAGGGCATTCCATGATTCTGTGATCTGAAGGAATCGGTGCTCAGGTATTTGATAGTTTAGGGTTAGGGTAAAGGTGGTACATCCATTTCTAATGAAGAACCCTGTTTTTCCATGCCTTTGTCCCAGGGAATATTTGGATTGTTTGGGTGGCTGCTGCCACAAGTAAAATGGACACAATATCCAATATCCCAATGGAAAATTTAAGTATGAAAAGTTTTTGAGTCACAAAGAAGCTCCGAAAGGAGCAGGGCCGGGAACAGGCTTAGAAATGTGGAAGTATTTTGGGTTACTGTGCCCAAGTCTCAAATTCACAAGCTATTTAAAACACATGCCTACATTGAAGCCTGTGAATACTTGTACCAGCTTCAATGAGCCCCTTCTCTTGGGTAAATTTAGGCACAGGCTCAGATGTCTCAGTGAATGAGAAACGTAGAAGGACTCTGTGTGTTTCCTCCCCAGAGCCCAAACAGCGACAACTCTGAGTAAATCCCAGTTGAGTACATAAAGCAGATGAGTGCAAACCCCACGGTGATAAATCCTCTACCAGTTCTTAAATCTTGCTGATCTTTAATCTGATAACTCTTCCTCCCTCAGACAAACCGGTGGGTTTAGGATTTCAGCCCCCAGTGCATGGATTATGTGCTCTGACTCTGGGCAGTGAGCACATGCAGAAATTAGGAATTTGGAGGGGGGGGTTTCAATACAAAATAGTTTTCAGTCTGTCTTTTGTTTATTACTTAACACAGAGCTGTCTTGCTCAGCTCTAGAGGTGCTGTTGCTGCAAAGGCAGTTTCCACAGGACTTCCTGGTGCTCGTGGTGGAGATGAAATAATTTCTCCTGCCGCTCCCCATCCTCTGTTCCTGTCCCTGCTGAGGGATTTGTTCCAACTCTCTGTGCTGGGGGTGAGGAGGGCAGTGTGCTCCACTCCCTGGGCACCCCTCACAGGTGCTGTCCGAAGGATGAACGTGCCAAAGCCCCACCACCACCTGCTCCAGCTGAGCTGAGAAATGCCTCCAAAAGGATCTCCCGCTCTCACCTCCCTGCTGGCATCATCTCATCCTTCCTTGCATCCTTCAGGCATCACCAGAGGTAAATGGGGAATGATTGAGAATCCCTGGGTTTGTGCTGTGTCAGAGGATGGAGCAAAACCATCCATCCACATCTGCCTGAAAGGAGGTTGGAGCGAGGTGGGGGTTGAGCTGCTCTCCCAGGTAACAAGTGAGATATCCTTAGATTGGATATTAAGGGATAGTTCTTTATGGATTTCCTTATCAAACCCTGACACAGGCTGCCCAGGGCAGTGGTGGAGTCACCATCCCTGCAGGGATTTAAAAGATGTGTGGATGTGGCATTTGGGGATATGATTTAGTGCTGGGGGAAAGGTTGGACTTGGAGATTTTAGAGGGCTTTCCAGCTGAACAATTCCCTGATTCTATGAGAGCATTTCCTGCCCTCAGCACCCCACAGCTGCCCCGTTTCTCCCCAGGCTGTTCAGGTCCATGTGGCTGTGTATTGCCCTGGGAAAATCCTTGTCCACTGGAAAACCACCTTTTAAAGTAGTATTCTAAATCTCAGTGCTCCTGATCAAAGATACTGATGTGACAGATCCAGTCGGTGGAGCAGCTCCCGGCTGAGCCGCTGGGATCCCACGGAGAGGTGCAGCGGCTCCGGGAGCTGATGGTTATCTGGGAATGACGGCAGCTCTCAGCTGGGATGTGACCCAGGGTTTCCAAAAGTAAGAGGGGCTTGAGAAGCAAAGCCTGTCGATTGGTTTCAGCCAGGAGAGGCCATGGACAGGCAGGAGGCTGCCAACCTCACTGAGTGGCAGAGCCAACGTGGGACAGGAGGGTCAGCCACGAGGTCCTGCTCCTCTCCCTGCTGCGGGTGACAGGGAAATGGGCTGGGAAAACAGTCAGAGGGGGACATTAGGAGAGCCTTAAACAGAGCAGAACCCCAGATACGAAAATTTCCCTGCTGGCTGGAGAATTAGGGATCGTCTGCAGCCTGTGCTTTACTGGGGGCTGATGCCAGTGCTGTGTCACCATTCCCTGCCAGCCCAGATACCTGTGCAGGGACAAATGCTGACTCTTGCAAGGCTATGTCCAGCTCACCCCATTTCCCTGCTGATCTCCATCACCTGGGGCTCCCATCCTGCTGCTCCCTGGGCACTTCACTCCCAGCTGAGGTGCTCAGACCAGCCCGAGCCTTCCTTCCCTCTGCCTTGGGGTTTGTGCTCCCACATCCCTTCTGGTCAGGCTGGGCTGCTCTGGCCCCTGTGGGCTGGGACTGCAGTTCAGTGGTGCAGCACGGCCTCCTTTAAAGCCCAAATATCCCTCTTTTTGAAGGTGCTGGGCATATGGACAGCAGCTCAGGAGGCATTTCAAAGCCTGTTCTTCAGCAAGGGACATTGGATTCACCAGTGTTATGTTTGCTCTTACTGAAAGATGACTGACTGCAATGTCAAAATCTATGTGAACTGAAATAGTTGATTTTTCACTAGCTGGGCTTGATGCTCCCACTGAGACGAGCGGTTAGTGGGTTCCTCATGAGATTCATGAAGCAGCAGACCCTGTTCCTGGTGCCTTCTGTTTGCAAAGAGGATTTCAGAGAGCCATGGCTCCTGCAGCCAAAAAGCAGTGACAGTGATACAGGAGCTTTGTGTTAGAGCTGATTCAAAGCTTTTCATTTGGTTATGGCTTAATAAAGGCAAAGCAGATCAGCTGCTTGGGGCATCAGACATTGACTTCCCTGTGTAGGAACTCAAGGTCATCAGATGTGTGTAAAAGCTCGGGAATTGAACTTGGAAGACATCCCTTCATGAGGGATGAGAGATACTGGCACAGACCCCTCTGGTTACTGCTTGTGTATACATCGTTTTCAGGATATTGTGGTGCTCTCTCCACTCTCTGCCCTTCCAGAACCTTCCAAGCACCACAGCTGTTTGGGTGCTTTGATTTTTGTGGGGAGTTCCTCCTCCCAGAGCAAGTAGATCAGATCAGCCTTGATTCCAGCCCCATTTCCTAAGTAGTGCTCCTGTCCCAGGCAGCCCATGGTTTCCAAAGCCCTCACTCCTTGGCTGGGTTGGGGTCTGTTCACATATCCCATCAATTCCCTCACGTGTCCAGCTGAGTTCATTTGCCTGCTCTGCCCATTCCGTCGATCCCCACATTACTCTGCCTTCAGACTCCTCTTTCAGCCACTTTGCAGCTTCTCAGCAGCTTTGCCTGGAGCAGGAATTCATTTTTCATCTTTCTGCTGAGTTTACGCGAGGTGAATTCGCGGAGCTGCCAACGCCGGCGAACTTCCCGGGCTGCAGCAGAGACATTCCTGCCTCTGAGTGAAAACCCAGGGCTGAATTGGTTTTCTCTTGTTTCAGTAATTGGCTCAGCACGTGGTTGGTATTGACTGCTTTTGTGCTGCTCCTTGTTTTCTCGGTCTGTCTGTTATATTATGCTGCTCCTGTGAAACATGGGAATATCATGCTCTCTTTAGGATATGCCAACAACTCAGGAAGGGGGTGAGTGCAGCCAAACAGATTTTCCACCTTCAGGAGCAGGGAAACTGCTGAAGTGTTGCCTGCCTTTTGTAAAGCATGTGAGGTGCTGCGTAGGTCATATTTATTGTGTGTGTCTCTCCAAAGAGAACCAGGAAAGAAAGATTTCTGCCCCCGTCATGCTGTAGATGCAGGCACCTGGCTTGGATCACAAGGGAGAACGGCTTTAAGCTGACAGAGGGAAGGCTTAGATGAGATACTGTATTAGGAAGAAAATTTTGCCCGTGAGGATGATGAGGCCCTGGCACAAGCTGCCTGGGGAAGGTGCCCCATCCCTGGAAGTGTTGAAGGCCAGGTTGGATGGGGCTCTGAGCAACCTGGTCTCATGGAAGGTGTCCCTGTCCATGGCAGGGGGTTGGAACTGGATGGGTTTTGAGGTTCTCTCCAACCCAAACCATCCTGTGATTCCATGAATCTCCTGCTGAGTTTGTTTTCAAATCTGGACTAGGCAGGAGCACAGCCAAGCACCATAGTAATTCAACCACAGAATTACTCGTTTTCTTTCAAAACTATTCTCTTCCCTTTTTTGAAGGACCCCTGCTCTTCCAAAACAAGTGCTTTTAAGTGGTTATGAGGCTATAAAAAGAGAAAATAAAATTGCCAGGAGAAATTTTGCAGAGCCTCCAATGGCCTGTCTCTGATGGAAAAATGCACTTGGGCTGCTCTCCTGGAGCTTTTGCCAGTGGTTAACCCCTGGCAAAGTCTGTCTTCAATCAGGCTGATATCAGTGGCTGTGCAGCCACACCATCACAGAGGTCCCTGAGCCCCTCCCTCCCCCCCAGATCCATTGCACAATGGGAACAAAGAATTTCTATTATTTTTCTTTGTAATTCTTCCATTTACTGTTGGCCAACAGAGACTGGAGAGAGAGGAACCGTTGGATGTGTGAGTGCACTGCTCGTGTTCCTGCATCTGTTGCTAAATTGAGCCTTTTTGGAACCATCCTTGAGTGGAATTCAAGCTGCAGCAGATCCTTTGCAGGAGGGAAGGTGGGGGCTGCATGGCCATGGTGGGGTTTTTGGGTGAGGGAAGCCAAGAGTGATGGATCTGAGCTGCCTGTTTGGGCATTTCTCCCAGGATCAGCTGCCCTGAGTTTCTCAGGAGAACACCAGAACCCTCTTGATTCCTTCTTGTGGTTTAAAGAAAGGGCTTTTTCCCTATGGTGCAGCTGTAAAAAGTAATAATTAAAAAAAAAAAGAAAAGACCCAGTGGCCTCTTTATAATTTTTTATGCAGCCACATTCTAATTAAAAAACAAAACTCGTCAGAAATTGCTTTCCAAGGGACTTCCCCCAATTGGGAATTGAGGGCATTTGCTGTATGGCAGCCAAAACATTGAAAAATGTGTTTTTAGAGTGCAGCAATTTCAGCTCAGGGGAATAGGCTATTCCAGCTCATGGGATTTGACTATTCCCCACTGGGGAGCCCTGAACAGTGCTTTGCTGAGTGCAAAAATGTCTTAAACAAGTACAAAAATCCCTTTGAGCTCAAGGATTCATTGGATTCTCCTGCTGGGAAATCGGGGCATCATCAGGGGCAGTTGCTCTTTGGTGCTGTGGTTGGATGTTGGGACTTTTGAGACCAAACCATGCTGAGGGATTCACAGAATCACAGAGTTTTCTGAGTTGGAAGGGACCCACAAGGATCATCGATTCAGGGTGAGTTGAAAGCCATTACCACTTGTCCCATCACTACCTACCTTTGCATCCTTTTTTAAAGCAGAAGTACTTCCATTGCAAGGAAAACACAAGTTTTGAATAAAGAATTTAGAGTGAACTCCGGGTGAGGGGGCTCTGCTCAGACAGCCAGGGCTGGGGATGGTACCTCTCCCTGCCCCAAGTCAGGAGTGAGCACCCCAGCATCCTCACAGCCCCTCTGGCCAGCTGTGAGCCCTCACACTCCTCAAAACCCATCCTTGTCCCACTCTGAGAGCAGCCACTCCACACCACACAGCGAGGCAAGGCAGGGAAACGGCCCCTGAGAGAAAAAGTAATGAGCAAACCTCCTGTGTGGGAAGCAGGGACCTGTTTTGAAGCCCTCTGGAGCCTTTTCCATGACCTCAAGCCTTCCCAGAGGATGCTTCCCAGCAGCAGCAAATCTGCTGGGGCCCTTTGCCACGGGCAGTGGCAGTTGCTCCCAGCTTTTATTAGAGTTATCACGGGCAACTTCAGCTCCATCACTGCAGCTCTCCAGGCTTTTTTTCACTCAATTGAATCCAAACTTACTGTCCAGAATTGCAGCCCAGAACAGCAAGGGCTGAAGGCCATCCATCTCCCTTTCCGGGCTGGCGGGGGAGTGAGGAGGGGGCAGCCAGAGGAGACAGGCGCTCTCTGTGAGCTGGAGGTGAGATTTATGGGAACACTTGTGGGAGGGAAGAAAGAGAGGGCTTCGGGGCTCAAGAAAAATCTGTAACTGTGTTTTTTTCCATAACTGGCTCCCTTTCTGGCAGTGCACCATCAAACTCATCGCCCTCCTGAGGCTTTTCAGGAGGTTCCCAGGCACTGGAAAAGTGCAAGAGGCTTCAGGAAATCAAGTTGGCGGCAAGAACGGGAAAGAGCTTGGCTGGGCAGAAACAGGTGGAGAAACAGGAGGAAAATAAAGAGAAAAACAATTTGTGCCCCAACACTTCCAGCTGCAGGTCACACCTGGGTTGTTTTTGGGGTTTTTTTTCCTTAATTTTCTTGGTTGATTTCAGTATCCTCCTCTCTTTCCTCTGCAGGATCTGGCTCATCTTTCCCTGCTAAGGAAGGATTGGACTGCCCCTGTCAGCAGCTGCAGACTGATTGCAGTGTGTCACACAGATACATATGGATAGATGTATTTATGTGTGTATCTATATATAGGTGCTGCTCTGAGGCTCTCTAAGACTATCCAAGGGTTACAGTCCCACGTCACTCCCCACCTCAAACTTCTCCCTCCCTTACCCCAGGTTGGAAGGCATTTCAAAGTCAGGTTGAAGGTCTGCAATTTCCCTGACATTGGCAGGACTAGAGGAAATTACTTTAAACTCAAAGAAAGTAGGTTTAGATCGGATATTAGGAAGAAATTCTTGACTCAGAGGGTGGTGAGACCCTGGCACAGGTTGCCCAGAGAAGCTGTGGATGCCCCATCCCTGGATGTGTTCCAGGCCAGAGCAGGAGACCAGACCTGGAGCAACCTGGTCTTGTGGAAGATGTCCCTGCCCATGGCAGAGGGTTGGAACAAGATGGTCTTTGATGCCCCTTCCAACCCAAACCGTTCTGTGATTCCATGGTTATCCTGCTGAGTTTGTTTCAAATCCAGACTAGGCAGGAGCACAGTCAAGTGCTGGGAGTCTCACCCTGCTGTAGTATTACTAATTTTCTTTAATAATTGTTATCTTCCCTCTTTTCTTCCCCCCTGTGCTATGGACTCAGCATCATCAAGCCTGTCCAAGTTATTGACACCACATTTTTCTTCTGGTCACCGAAATTCAATCTTGGGCTCAGAGGGAGCCTTGCCAACCCCTGTGTGTGGGGACACCTGTGCCATTTAGTTCATTGTGATGTGGAGGGAAACGCCTCATGTGCTGCTGGGTTGAGGGTTCCCCCATCAGATTTATTATTAAAGATCCTCCTGCCACTGAGCTCATTAAAACATACTTTCCTCAGCTCCTTCCGGCTTGGCCCTGCCTCCTCTAAAATTGAGCCTTTTAATTTGAATGAATCTTTAATTCAATTCTGTCTCCTTTCGTGCTCTCCCTGTAAAGAGCTATTCCCCAGGATCCTTAGGATGAGGAGTATAATTTGATAAGGTTTGAAGCAGACGTGTAACCATGGAATTGATCTAATTCTGTTGATGAGGCTGCAGAATTCCACTGCCTCCTTGTAGTGGGGTTGGATAATCATAAAAGAGAGAGAGAGTGGGAAGTCCTGGGGTTTCTTGGTCTGCACTGCTCATCTCCAATGGATTTAGCACATGGAGCAGCTAAGGGAAGGACTCACTCCTGGGCTGGTTTCCTGGTTTTCTCGAGGGGGGTGCTTCATTTTCAGCTGTGCATTTTTTTGAGCTCAAGCTCTCCGTGCAACAGGATACTGGGAGGAAGGGGGAGCAAGGGGAGAGTGTTTAGCAACAAAAATTAATCCATGGGGATTTTTCTGAGGGGGGTTGATGGCTACTTTTAGGCCCTGATCCTATTTCTGCGAAGTAGACAGTCACAGGGCTTGAGCCATTTGTGTCAAGAGGAACGGCCGGAGCTGGAGAGCAGAGCCAAGCTGGAGTGTGGCAAGAGGCTCTGGATTTGTGGGCTGGGTTTGACATCCAGCTGGTGAGGGCATTGGATAATCCACACGGCTGCAATTAAACACATATGGCTGCAATCCTGATCCGGGCAAAGCGCGTCTGATCCAGGGAAACCATCGGCGGGGCCTGATGTGCCGTGGTGTGCGGTGATAGGGACGAAATCCCTTTCCTGCCCAGACCACAGCGCCTTCCTGCAAACTCTTTCTTGTCTGACAGCAGAGATGGAGGAGGTGGTTACAGCTGATAAACGAGAAATGCTGCGTGTTCCCTTCCCCTCACAGGGCTCTCCTGGATGTCTCCAAACCACAACAGCGTGTTCGTCAAACCAACGTACAGAAGAGCATCTTCCTGCTTTTTGTCACCTCCGGCCAAACCGTGTCCCTGTGGGTGGAGGGCAGTGGGTCCGTTCCTGATTGACGCCGCTGGTGGTGAGGCCTGGGCCCTGATCATGTTTAGCCCCAGTGTTTTCACACCAAAATGACAAAAATCATCTCAGCCTCAGCCACCCCCAGACGAGCTGCTGCTCCTGCAGCACTGCTCATGTTCCCAAAGTGCTGCAGGCTTTCCTTAAAATCTCCTCCACAGGGTTCCTTTCCCAAGGAGTTCCATCCCATGTGTGTGTCCCAGAGGACAGGGAGATGCCTGTAAACAGCCCCTGGGGCCTTTAATGCCCTGCCACGAGTGCTCCATCCCTCACAGGCCAAGATCCTGCTCCTTCCCTGCTCCCTCCCTGGCAGGAAATTTAATTGAGTTTGGGGGAGCAATCCCCCCTCTGGGAACAGCCCAGCTCAGTTGCACAGACTCTTTGTCCCCCTGGCACAGCTGGGATCCGGAGGTTGCTGCAGGCTGGCTGTGACACTGTGGCCTGGTTTGGGGGGGCTCTGGTTTGTGGCAGAACTGGTGTCACCTCGTCCATGTCACCATTTGCTGTTCCTGCAAGGTCTGCACCACGTGAGCTCCCAGATCCCATCATCCAGAAGGGCTCCTGTGGGCAATGGCCCTCCTGGGATCTGGGGATGGGCTTCACATTTCTCCATATTCAGGCACTAAAACACCCTGAAAACTCCCCTTAATTGGCATTGGAACATGATGAAGGCAGGAAAAACATCCTCAAGCCAGTGAGCTAGGCAAGCGGATGGACTTCCCGGGAGATGGCTGTGACTATACGCCACAGGGGTGCACCCAGACCCCACCCCTGGGTTCCAGAAAAGCTCCCTGTGTCCCCATGCTCCTTGAGGAGAGCCGTGACCAAGCTGCAGGGTTTTGCCTGTAATTCTTCCAGCATCCCAGGGCACAGCCAAGTCCCAGATGCCTGAGCCCCCCTGCTTCCATGACTAGCCCCACTGGCACCCACCCAACTCAGCAGGGTTGCTCCCAGGGAACATGGATCACACCATTTTGGGAACATTTAAGTTATCCCTAAACCCCAGGCCTGGCTTTGTGCATGAATCTGGTGCAAACCCTCATCTGCTGAAGAGTTTGTTTGCCATCCAGGGTAGGTGGAAAAAAATGGTATCTTTTGTTGCTGCCAGATCCAAGTCTCCATCTGTGGGTAAGAGCTTGACTACTCTAAATGCGGGTGGTGAAACCTGGTGAACCCAGGCTGGGCAGCCAAAATGTGCATGTGGTTGTGCTGGTCCTGGCTCTGGGGGTGGGAAAACAGAGCTGCTCTGGACTCCTTTACTTGTAGGTGTCATCAATACAGATAAAATCCAACTCTACGGCTGATGTAGATGAAATTTGACCAGCAACACCATTCCTAGCCTGATTTTATACCTTCTTTCCTCTCCCCCTGTACTCCCACCCTTCAAATGTTTTATGGATTATGCAGCTCCTGCCAAAGGATTTGAGTTTGAAACCTTACTATGTTTTGGCCTGTAAAGATGGTGAATGAACGATTTAAAACTCTTGAGTCATTAAAACTGTCTGGGAGAACCTAATGAATGTTATTTACTGTGCTTCCCAGCTCAGCTAAAATCCACCTCTTTCTTCTCCTGCTTTCTGTAGTTTTAAAAACAGCAGCCAAAACTGTCTGGAAAGCATCCCCTTGCTAGAGACAAACTGGATCAGTAAGTGGAAATGTCAGTTTTTTAAGAATTTCTGCCACTGCTTTGAAGTAACAATTTTTTTGTTTGATTGTTCCAATTCAAAAGCTTTATCTCCTTAGCCTATCTCTTAAAAAAAAGGAAATTTAGGGGCTGCAGCTAGCATTTAAAGGGAGGGGGGAAAAAAAAGCTGCCAAATCGTGATCTTTTGATGCTACTCTCTTCAGAGGGCTGCCTAGGTGGGCTGGCTCCTGCACTCCCTCTCGGGCTGGGCAGCACTGCTGAGCTGAACGTAGTTACTCCCTGTTCCTGTGATGCTGGAGAGGTCAGAATAGGACCCTCCCCCC